>VDFB02109042.1:75668647-75706261 GCA_007258455.2 Sequoia sempervirens | reverse complement strand
AATTTTATTTAAAATTGAATACTTGTGTAATCTATTCAATATTAATTTCCACCACAAAGTAATTACATGCCTATTTGTTTTAAACATTCAAGCAATGATAATACTACACATGACATTGGAATGTAGCCTGGTGAGGGTGGAGTACAACGTGCAGATGAAGGTCATGGTGTGCATCCCGATAATTTAGAGCATGTAGAGCATGATCAACATGTTGAGCATGATCATGCTAGAGAAGATCAGGAATATGATGTGGCCCCATCAGGTAAAGAGGACCACTCTAAAGTTCTTTTAAACATATTTAATTGCAATTGGTGTATTAATTAATGTAACTTTTCGTGTTTCAACTTTAGAGCATGTAGAGCGTGATCAACGTGTTGAGCATGATCAGGCTAGAGAAGATCAGGAACATGATGTGGCCCCATCAGGTAAAGAGGACCACCCTCATGTTCTCTTAAACATATTTAATTTCAATTGGTGTATTAATTAATGTAACTTTTTGTGTTTCAACTGCAGATCAGGATTTAGAGGGTGTTCAACATGTTGAGCATGAGTCTATAACAAAAGTTTAGGAACATGATGTGGACCCATCAAGTAAAGAGAACCACTCTAATGTTCTTTTAATTAATGAAATACTTGTAACAATAATAAAAAAACATATCAGTTTAACATTTATTTCTTATTGTAGTAGATCCCCCCTTGCAGCGGCGTCCACGTCATGAGCAGACGACTAGGCATACATTAAGATCATGAGCAGAGGGCAAAACAACTAAAGGGGGGACATATATTGATTTAGAAAATGATACTCCACTTCAGCTTTATGTAGGGCTGGGCTTAAATGTCACACACTAAGCTTTGACTGCTTAGTTGGTGGATGTGGGCCCACTTAATCTGTTTCATTCCTCTGCCAAAATCCATTTTCCTAAACAATTGTCGTGACACTCAACGGTTATCAGTTCCCTCGCACAAAGAAAACTATGTTCAAATTCAAACACACTATTCCCGCGCAACTGTGGAAGTTTGGTAAAATATTTGATACATAAAAAAATAAAAGTCTCTAATGGAAAATGTTTATTACAGCGTACAGAAGACATGGGTGTCCTCAGAAAGAAGTCGCACTGTTTCACCATGTCCAACTAAAGTTTCGCAAGAGAAAAAGTAGAGTTGTGGATATAATGACCACATGATCAAAGGACGAAGGCAGTTTGTGGAGTGTTATTACCCACTATTTTCCTGCGTATCAATTATCCTCTTGTAATACCACCAATTCCCCTTTTAAAACAACCCCAATAGTTTTTGTGGAGGAGGAGAAACAACACTCTGCAAATAGCATTCCAATTCTCTCGTCAGAAGAAAATGAAAGTAAAAAAAGAGGACGAGAAAAGCATTACAGGGGCGTGAGATTCATTAAGGTTCACCGTAAATATGCTGTGGAGATTTGAAACCCAGAGAAGAAGGGTTCCAGACTTTGGCTCGACAACGCTTTAATACAACGGAAGTAGCTGCAACAGCATATGACCGTGCGACTTTCAACTTTGCGGTTCGAGAGCTATTCTCAACTTCCCTCTCAACTTTGTGTCTGGAATTTATGTTGATCTCTTTTCTTAGTCCTCTTCTCATACCAAATCAAAAGAGGAAGAAAAGGGCAAATGAAGCTCAAGCATCCCAAGAAATGGGTTCGAATAATCCATAGTTCTATTAAATATTTTCTTCTATTCAGTCAAAGATTGGTAGCTATTTTCATATTGTACCCTTATTATCATAGTATATTATTATTAATATCGTGTAGGGATTGTAAGGAGCCGTATGTTTCTGGTTCTCTCTCCATATGCTTACAATAGGCACTAGAAAGAGACAATCTTATATATTTCCATATATAATAAACTAATCTCGTTCTCTGTTTTTAAATAATCCCCTCTATATTTTTAAATTTCTTTACGTTTTAAGAAAAGCACTTTGCAATAAGGACACATTCTTGAGAGATTTAAATGCTATGGATATTAAGATATGCATTTGAATTCCATCCAAACATAAGCATTGACAGAACAACCTTTCTGGTTTAAAAAAAGGGAGGCACTAGCCAAGAAAAGTTTCAATGGACCTTTTAAGGCTTAGAAGAAGCAACCACTATAAACAATTGTTATGTAGCAAGTTTATGTAAGAAATAGATAGTGATAGGACTTCTCGGCCTACATAACAACCTTATTTTTACTATTATTCTTATGTATCAGCTCTTATACTTGTTTTAAACGTTTCTATTAAGTGATATTATATAATTTTTTAATTATTAGTTATTGTGTTTGATAGGGATTTTTATGTTTTCATTATATTATATTTGTTTATGTTTTTATATTTGATTATGTTATCATGAAAGCATTTGCTTTTATAATGATTGAACATCTAGAATCTTAATAAGTCTCTTCAAACAAGTCATATAAATTTTCATGATCCTTTTAAGAATAAAAATTAAATCAATTTTCAATTAGATCAATGGATCCTATCTTTATATTTAGAATCAAAATATTATATCATATGAATTGGCTTTATAAAAATAAATTTAATCGAATTTATGCATTATGGTCCTCACATTTGGAATCAAAAGATTCTATATCATAGGAACTAGTAGTAAAATATAAATACTAATTTCTAAATTGTTATCTCTCAATTTTCTTCCTTTGAGTAATTAGTTTGTCATATTGGATAGCATTTTTACATCAAAAGTTTCATCTAATTTAATCTCCATATAAATTAGAATATTCATCCCCAAAGTTATAAACATCATCAATATTTATATGGTTCACAATGATATATGTAATGTACACAAAGTCTTGTAACTCACATCATTTCCAAATGCTCTAAGATATTTCTTTAGATTAGGTTTTTTCAAAATTCTAAACTCTCAAGTTTAAACTTTATTTGGTTTTGAACAAAGAGAAGAGGGATTGATTAATGTCATTTTAAACTAAAAGGATGTCCATATGCTTGGTAAATATTCTCAATGTTTGTGTTTTAATGTAATCTTAGCACCTACTAGGTTGTACCCATAATTAGTGGTTTAGTTTACATTCAATGATCTAATGAATTATAAAAATCACACCAAGAGCTACTAGATGACCTATCATGTCTACATTGTTAGAATTTAAACACATGAAAATACATTGTATATAATATTTTATCCCACAAAATTATGGACCTATTTTTTTTAGGATCAAAATAGGATTGCACATACTAATCAATATCCATCTTAAATATTTTTATGTCAATATTAAGTATGGATTGCACATTAATACTCATAACAATTGTACAATGATTTTGAATTGGTGAATAATTGTAATAGTTACAAAAGAAACATTTTATCATATTTTAAATCCTAAAAGATAGGCATAGAAAATAAGTTATGGATGGGTTTAATTGTTATCTAGTTTGATTTTATTTTATTTTATTTTTCATAAATTCATCACAATGTAATAAGATAGGGAAATAATAAATATAATAATATTGGTGTGTTAATAAAAAGATTACCATTGATGAAAATGGAAAAATCGAATACATTTATTCTTTCTAAAATTCATCTTAAAATTTTCAAGTAGCCTTCCTTAAATATTGTATAAGAATTTACTAACTCTTAAAAGTAAATCTTAGAATAAATTAGTCTTGGATTATTGTGAAGGGAATAGTAAGAGCATGATATATGATAAACATTAATAGGAATATTTTTTCCATAATGAGATTTATACAATTCTTTTTGTTTTTTTTGTTATCAATTGTACTTTTAATATGAGCATCATATCTAGTTGATTATTTTTAAAAATTCAGTTTTAATAGTTTTTGAGATTTTAGTGTATACACATACATTAAATCAAATTCCACTACTATACGAAAAGTACTCATAGAAATTTATGCATAAAAAATAAAAATACAATAAATAATTTAGGTATTATATGTATAGATTAAATTCATAAAAATCTTGTTATAAGAATAATTATCAATTAGAGAATTTTATGAATAATTCATCATTCATGTGATCTCTATATTTATAAAAAATTAGTTGAAGTCAAATATTATATTTTTGTAGTTTGGTGAATGTGGACCTAGTTGATGTAACTTAAAGTTTTAAAGGTTTATGTTTGCTTCAATAATATATCTATCTAGTTGAGAAATGAGAAGTTTATAAATTTGGAAATGAAATTTTTTTACGATAATATTTTATTCGTTTGCTACTCCCAATACCTCTTCTAGCCATGAAGAAGATAGTTTGGTGTTAGAAGATATCCTTATTGAGACTAATGAGAGTCTTGTTTCTCCCTTTCCTAATGCTCCTACCATTTGGAAATATCTATTTGAACAAAAAATTATAATCATTGGTAAGCATGACAATGATAATTGTTCTTCTATGGATGCCTCCCCTATTTGTGATGAAGTTGCTTTACAAAATCTAAACATGGAATGTGATGAACCTCTTGTTTTCTCCTCTCCTAAAGACTCTCCTACTAGGGTAGATATTATGGCACAAGAGAATGATACCTTAGAAAACAAGGATGAAATCATGGACAATCATAACAATCAAATTTGGCCCTCTCTGAATATCTTTCATATTAGGTGAAGAAGATATTTTGGTGTTAGAATATCAAACCAATGAGAGTTATGAGAATCCTATTTGTCTCTCTTCCCCTAAGGAACACATCATTGAACAAGAGAATTCCATCATTAATAAACAAGAAATTCCAACCATTGATAACTCCCTTACTTGTGATGAAGTCATTTTAGAAGAACCAACCATTGAATTTCATGAACATCTAGTTTGTTGTTCTCCTAAAAACTCTCCTACTAGGGAAGATATCATGGTGGAAGAAACTGACAACATTGACACATATCTTTCACGCAATAGTAATGTGGCTTCCCTAGATGAAGATGATGAAGTGACATTAGACTCCCCTTCACTAGGAGATTATGAAAATATGGATAAGTTTGGTTAGGTTATGAACATTAGAACTCCCTCAAGACGTCTTAGAGATCCTTTAATTATTGCACCTCTTGAGGCTAAACTTATCATTTATCCACCTTCACAACAACCACAAGTTCAAAATAAACCTGTGCTTATCTTAGAACCACATAAAAGGCAACTTGATAATGATAATTTTTTGCAACAATTGAGTTACAATACCATTTCTCATACACATAACACTACGAACAATCCACAACCAAGAAAAACAACTCAAACATCCCTTCCATTTCCTAACCCTATCTTGCCTAGTGTTCCTCATATGCTTTGAACTCCCACTACTTGAGAAGTGTATGGTCTTGTGCAAAATATCACATAATTAGGAATTCCTATTGTTGATCATCAAAGCTTGCGCCTCTCCAACAGTCTTATGGGAAATTCAGTGAGTGGGGGACTAATTTGCGCCTCACTGAATACCTCCATGATTTTTATAGAAAGTCGGCTCTTCTTTGGGGGTTTGGAGTAAAGGATAGAAAGAAATGTAAATATAAAACATAAAAAGGGTGATACACCAACACTTTTACAACATTTCAAACCCAACCATTTCTATGATTGATATAATTAGACACAGAATGCCAGAACCCTTCATTGTTGGAAAGAGAATGAACAACAAAGGCTAACAACAAGCACAGTGCAGGCTTTCAAATCTTCTCGCAGGCAGTGTTCATTAAGGTCTGATCAAACATAAAGATTTCTTAGGGTTTAATAGAAAAAACGTTCAGAAATTACATAAGCTCTTTCTCTTAATACAACATAATATAGTAAAACAACAACCCTTCAGAAAAACAGAGAATCCCAATGACAATCCAATTTTCACAAGTCACTATTCTACCATACGAGCATACAACATGGAAATCAACTACTTAAACTATTCAGATTTAGCTTGCAAGACATAGTGTTTTATTAAAAACGATAATATAAAGAAAGAAAGCTTGAAAAAGGCCATACATGCACAGTCTCAATAATTTCTCCTCAATAGTTTGTGCTTTAAATATCAAATGAACTTTAAAACAAAGGTCGGATGCCAATCTAGCAATAGTTTAAACCTTAAAAGATATAACATGCCAGAGATAAGTAGCTCTACAATTGTGCTTTTGAAAATAATTCTATTTCCTAAGAAAGCTAAAGAAACTTTCCTTAGCCAAGGAAACTAAAACTTGAAATTCCAACCCCTCATTGAGTCGTCACCTTCCTTATATAGTTGCAGAGAAAGAAAACACTGCCTCAGCACAAAATTCAATACTACCAGGTGTTTGATAGTTAATGGCACACGATTAATCTGTCTTTGGAGATTCGATTTAAGGGCCTAATCTACCCCTTGGTGTATTACCTTAGTTAGATTTTTATTTTTATATTTGCTTCCTTTTCCCATTCCAAAACCCCAATTACAAAAGAAGTCGACTTCTTTAAAAACTCGTAGGTCACACAATTGAGCACAATTGGTCCCCCTATTAACTAAGTTTCCCATAAAGGTTGTTACCTTGCCAATTTTTTGCATCAATAGTTTCTTTTTTCTAGCACCCCCAGTGGGACTGCTAGCTATATATACTGCTTCTTGCTTTGGAAAACAAGTTTGAAAGATGCAGAAAAATTAGAAAAAGACACCAGGCCTTTTTTTATTGCTTTTAGATTATTGTATGAGACTTTCAGACTGTGCCATTGTTTGGCCTCTCTGTTTTCTTAAGCTATTTGATAAAACATTAATACTGTGCCATTATTTTCCTGAATTGTTCATTTGCAGAACTTCTATGATTTTAATGCAAGTTTGCTGGTTTAGATCATGTCTTTGACTCCTCTTTTCAGTGAATGTGTGAAAATTATTTTATGTCATTAGATGAATGGTTTAGATCTTTATCTTTGATTTATGTTATTCTGAAACATTGTAGATTACTGATCAAGCCCTTAAATCAAATCTCCAAAGATAGATTAATTGTGTCGATATCTACCCCTTGGTGTATCACCTTAGTTAGATCTTTATTTTTATATTTGCTTCCTTTTCCCATTCCAAAATCCCAATTATAGAAGAAGTCGACATCTTAAAAAACCCGGAGGTCACTCAGTTTAGAGTAATTGGTCCCCCCATTAATTGAGTTTCCCATAAAGGTTGTTACCTTGCCAATTTTTGGCAGCAACAATTTCTTTTTTCTTGATCACCACTTTACTATAAATATGAAATCTGCATGAAAACTTATAAATTATATAGTAAATAGAAAATAAATATTATTTGTATATGCTAAGGAATTCTCTATATGGCTTGAAGTAGTCATCCAAAAATAAAATGAAAAATATAATATGTATATTTAAGTTGGGGTTTGTTAGGATTTTTTGTTGTATATGAATGTGTTTATATTACCATATATAAAATAGTGTTATACATACTCACAAAATAATGTGGGTGGAAATTATCACACCCTTAAATTCTATATGAGAAAATAATCCAAAACATAAACAAAGTCAATAAGTGGAGAGAGCCATAATAGTGGGGGGCAGAGGAATATCCCAATCATATGGTTTCCCCCATATATTAATGGGATCCAAAGTGTTCATGTTCGAGTCCCACCATTCAACATCATCTTCTTTATCTTCTTATTTAGTTGTGCAATTAGGGAAGATAGAAAGAGCCAACCGAGAGAATTTTATAAAACCAAACTAGCTAAGAGCACCTCTCATTTTCCACCTAGAAGTTCCTCCAATAAGTGGAGAGGAAAAGCATTAAGATTAGGTCATGACCAACCTAATAAGCATGATCCCTTCTCATAGCCAGGGGAAAATCCTATGAGTAGTGACCCTGGGATGTAGAGGGGCCACCTCCATGATAACACCCATAAGAAGGGAAGTGATCTTGGATTGAAGAGGGAGATGAAGGAACTTTGGGAACAAAACAAGGGAAATTACCTTAGTGGTTCAAATGCACCTATAAATGAGCCACCTCAAGTACAAATTTATTAGCCTGCACTTGACTTTATAGTAAAGCATTAGAACAAATCATAGCTTTAATATAAAGAAAAACATGATGATCCACAATTTTTTTTTGAAAAATAGCAGAATCTCTATCTTTTCATATGATAAATAGAATCTCCGCCTAAAAATAATGTCAAATCTAAGTGAATTTATAAGGGATGTGAGACCCATCCCTTGAAAGATGTCATGAAAAATATTTTGGTCTAAATGACTTGAAAAAAATCATGTATCTAGTTCAAAACACTCAAAGCCTTAAGAGGGAAACCACAAAAGATGTTCGATGAAGAGTTGTTTAAAGCTTGATTCATATTATTTGATGATTACCAATACATTTATGTAAGTGAGGAAACAATGAGGAAGGAGGAAGTGATTGAATAAACTAGAAATAGTTTAACTGCACACTCAACTGCATATGTTCGTTACTAGTATAGAAATGTAATAATGTTATGCTAACATTCCCCCTTATTACATTATTCTTACAAATGTACCCTTGAAACAATTAAATTTTTACCTTGCCAAGAGACTTGGTGAGAATATCAACTATCTAAGAATTTGTTGGGCAGTACTAAAGAGCTGAATTTGGTGGTGTAAATTTTTTTCTCAAATTTAATGACACACAAACCCTATATGCTTTATTCTTTCATGAAACATTGGTTTCTTCACACATTTCAAGACCTCTTGATTATCACAAAAATAATAGTTGGGATTTCTTAAAGTATGACCATGTCATCCAAAATGTGACGTAACCAAAACCCTTTGTTTAGCCTCAATGAATGAGAGAGAAAAATAGTTTGATTATTACTAATCCATGAAATAGGTTCAAATCTAAGATGATAAATATATTTTGTAGTTGACTTCCTATCATCAATAAATCCAACATAGTCTGAGTAACCATATCCCTGTAAGAAATTAGGTTCTTCTTGTCTTCCAAACTATAATTAAGTGTACCTCAAAATCATCTCAAAATATGCTTAGTTGCAACTCAATGGCATTGCTTTGGCTCCTACATAAATTTGGAAAGATAGCTGACAACAAAGCATAAATATGGTCTAGCATAAGTCAAGTAAATGAGACTCACAATAAGTTGATGGTATTGAGGTGGATCCTAGAATCAAGATAGTTGTAAACCTTTTCTCCATTGGAGTAGACATAGGTTTACATTTCAACATTCCAATTTTTTCTAGTAGTTTCTTCACATATTTTAGCTGGGAGATAGAAATATGATGCTTCTTTTTCCATATATCCAAGCCAAGATAGTAGTGAACTAGTCCCAACTCTATCATATCAAATGATTTTTTCAAATCATTCTTTACATTATCAATGAGATTGTTTGAGCTTTATGTGATCACAAGATCATCAACATACAAAATGATAATGACAATCTCTATGTTTGTCTTCTTAATAAATACATTTAGATTTGAGGGGCTATGAGTGAAACTATGTTGCAAGAGGTGGCCATATATTTTTATGTACCATGCCCTAGGGGATTTTCTAAGCCCATAAAGTGACTTAATGAGATGAAATACCTTTTGAGGATGATATTTACCAATGAATCCTTTTATTTGGGTCATGTATACTTCTTATAGATCACCATTAAGGAAAGCACTATTGGCATCCATCTAATGAAGCTTTTAAAATTTTTGTGTTGTTGGTTCTCAAATAACTCTAATTGTTTTGAGATTTGTAGTGGGTGCAAAGGTATCCTCATAATCAACACCCTCCCACTGAGAATATCCCTTTGCAATAAGTGACACTTTATATTTGTTGATGGATCCATCTACCTTGTATTTTTTTTGAAAACCCATTTACAGTCTATGGGCTTCTTTATTGTAGGTATATTGACAAGTTCTCATGTTTGATTTTTAAAAGAGAATTGTACTCAAGATCCATGTCCTTCTTCCATTGTCCCTGACTAAGAGCCTCTTAAATTGTATCGAGTCTAGTACTATCATCAATTGAACTCAACAATGCAAGATTCAACTCATTTCTCACCTATCTTCCTATTTTAACTCTTGATGAGAGATTAGGAAGACAATATAGATAGGAGTTGTTAATAGCATTTTAGACCCATTTCGGACATTGATGTTGTTGTTGATGTGAAGAATAATGTTCCAAAGCGCCAAGATCATCTTCTTTCTAAGTAGAATATTCATTCTCATTATCTGATTATGAGAGAAATCTATGAGAGGTGGTTGTATCTTCCTTATGTGTCAAGAAGTCAAATGATGACTCATCACATACCATGTCTCAATTCTCATTAATATTTCATATCTTATGATCCATGAGATGATAAGCTTTTGAAGTTGTATTATACACCCCAAAAAGATACATTGGAGTATCTTGAAATCAATCTTCTTCCTCTTGCTAAATGAGACATGCACATATGCAGTCCAACCAAATACTCTAATATGAGATAGTGAAGGCTTAAAACCACTCCATACCTATTTGGTGTCTTGTCTTGCAATATATTTATAGGAGGCTTATTGAGAAGATGAACAGTTGTGTAAAATTCTTCTACCCAAAATCAATCCTCAAACCAAGCTGAGGAAAGCATGCACCAAGCCAAATCCATGATAGTCTGACTATGATGCTCTGCAATTCTATTTTGTTATGGTGTATAGGGGTCATCCAAATGTTATTCGATGCCATGAAACTTTAAGAATTCCAAGAAATCCTTTGACATGAATTCCCCCTTTGATCTAAGTAGAGGAGAAGAAGAGGCTAACCTATCTCTGGTACAACTCACTAGTAGAAGTCTTGAAATTGAGCAAAGGATTCACTCTTCTTCATGAGAAAGCACACCCAGGTCTTACATAAGAAATCACCCATTAACAACTGAAATTATTTGCAACCTTGAAAAGAATTAGGAAAAGGTCCACATAGATTTGTATGCACAACCTCAAGATGATCCTTAGCATGGAAGGCACTCAACTCGAATGGATCTCGATGTTGTTTGTTTGCAAGACATTGAGGACATAGAGGCAAGAAATGAAAAGATGAAAAAGTCCACTTACCATATCCTTAGATTTGAATTGATAGAGAGAGTCGGTTGAAAGGTGCCTATATCAATAATACCATAGAACAATTGATTCATCTATAGGGGCAAATAAAGCAACCATATAGGATGAAACTGCATCTAGTGCAAATAAATAATCCTTCATAAAATCCCTAGCAAGTTTCATATTGTATCTAAAGATAAAATAGGATTTGAATCCATCCTTGGCCTAAAACTTCACCTTATGCTTATGATTCAAAAGTTGACTGGCGAACAAGAGATTTAATGTTAAACCTGAAACACAAAGCGCCTTTGTGAGAGTACATATTCTTGTCAAAAAAATGAAGTGGAGAGTATCCTTACTTGAGATGCTAATCTAGAAATCTTTCATTTCCATAATATGACATGGATTTATTTAATTTGTACCAAAAATGGTAGGGCAAAGAGTCTTTCAAGGGCTTTTAATACTTAGAGAGCAACCGTAAATTTTATTTTAGTAAACAAGATGGGTTATGCAGATATTAATGTAGTACTTAATAAGAAAAATTACAAAATTTTGAGAGGATATTTTGTATTAAAAATTATGGTTAAAAATGGAAGTTTTTGCTAGTCCATAAAACAAAAAATGTTACCCAATAATGGTGAGGTCAAATTGGCATGTTGTGGCATGAAAGTCTATTTCAAATTGGTAGGAAATATCTTCATAATTTTAAATTGAAGTCTATAGGAGGACTTAAATATTGATCTCTTGAATTTGATTTTCCTAAACATTGTGTTTATGAAAAGCATAATAGAGAAATTTTCTTCTGTATGTTCTAGAGATTTGATGATATTTTAGATTTGGTACATGGTAATGTGTTTAGTCATATAGATGTCAATGTCTAGTCCATTAAACAAGAAAAAACAAGTATGTAAATCATTGATCTTTTAGGGAGTTTGACTCACTAAATTTAAAGAGATAGGTGTTATTGAGCAAGAATGAAATTAATGATAAGCATATCTCCTTGCTTATACCCTTCTACAAAAAAACTAATATGTTTAAATTATCTCTTATAAGGTAATTTTTTTATTTTGATATCAAATCTATATTTTTATTGTTATCAAGCACCTAGAAAACATATCATATGCTTTTCTTCATTTGGGAATTACATGTAAGACACCTTGAACTTTAGATTTATTACTTTTTCAATAAGATGAATAACATGTTTACTTTTATTTCTATAGAATAATTGGCTAAATGTTTTACTTATCATGATATGTGCTTTAAAACTATGAGAACTTGTCTTTCATCCTAGAAATTCACTTTGTGTGGCTTGATTTAATCAACAAAATTTATTTACTTGTAATTCTTTATCTTTTTTAGAGTAATATTTGTAGATAATAATTTTGGAGTCCAAAAATATTTGAAAAAGAAATATTATGAATTGAGAGACTCAATGGTGTAAGACAGATCTTACGCCTCACCGTTCAAGCCAAACTCTAACAAAAATCCGCAGATTATAAAATTTTCCAACTTCACAATCAATTTGATTTTAAATGGATAATTGCATTTGTCATCCAAGGCTAAATTGCACAGCCTCAATTTACACAATTCCCACTTAAATTTAATTAGAGAGGTAATTTGAATACCTTTATTCAAATTCATGATTTCCAGATCAAAGCATTACAATCTACATTTCCTTCTTTAACGGACTTCATCTTCCACTAATTGTAGCACTGCTTCCACTCAGACCAATCCTCTCTACATTATATGCATCTACATTTTGTATTTTAGTCTTTTGATGTCATACGGAGAAATTGGCGTGACTCTTCCCTGTTTTATTTTCAACCTGCATCTCAAATTTCATTGAAATGTTTTACTTCTTCCCCACATTGAACTCGACTCAGCTCCTTAAGCGCAGTCTCCTCTTTTTTTCATCATGTCGCCCCTCTCATGCATTCCTGAGCCCCTCTCTAATCCAACACAACCTCTATCTTTGGTTTCTTCTATTTTTAAATCTGCACTTGTCCAATTTCCGGTGTTTGAATCTTCAAGCATGACGTCCTTTTCTTCACTATTACCCAGCCGACCTATCTGCCTTACTGGCCACGGGTCTCTCTGGTCTATTCACTGAAGTCAAATGGATGGGCATATGCAATAACTCCTTGCCGGCGGGAGAATCAGATTTAAAATCTAAATTCAAATTTAACCGTTGATAGTCATCGTCACCGTGAAGGGTCCAAGGAGCGCTACGGAAAAAAAAACGGAAACGGAAGGTTTGAGTGGGCCCACACCAGCCACACTAAGCAGTCAACACTTAATGTGTGATGGTTAAGCCCGACCTTTATGTAGCTTTAAAAAAGAAACAAAAAAAAAGTGATTGTAATCATATCATGACAACCATATTTTTAATAATATGTAAAAATTGAAAGAATGAATATTAAATGTTAATGAATGAATGTGAATATGTTAATTAATGAATGTTATATGTAATGAATGAATGTTATATGTTATTAATAGATGAATGAATGTTATATGTTATTAATGGATGAATGAATGAATGTTATATGTTATTAATGGATGAATGAATGATTAATGTTATATGATTGGGTATGGGGAATTGAGAGTGATGTGAGGGGGAGGGGACGGGCCAAATGAGCTTCCACCGTCACGTGGTTGGCCTTGTTAAGTAGAGAATATTGAACTATTCTCGAAACAAAGAGAAGCTCAATAAGGTAATGCACTTTTCAATATAAGAAATGCATCGTTTGAAACATCAAACCAATATGCAGTCTGTATGTATGATCAGTCGTCAGTCTCTGCAATGGTACATTTCCACGAATATTTTTTTAAAAAAAAAAAAAAAATGCTTAATTCGAAAATTTCGATGAAAGACGAATCAACAAAAAGGTTCGATGAAGTTGCTATAGCTGCGACGAAGGTTTCGTCGTAACTCCTTGCCCATTTCGTCGCAATTTCAACAAACTTTTGGTGTTGTTTCCACGCTACTACTTGCCCATTTCGTCGCACTTTCGACAAACTTTTGGTGTTCTTCCGACGCTACTCCTTGCTCTTTTCGTCGTAATTTCGACGAACTCTTGGTGTTGTTTCAACGCTACTACTTACCTATTTCGTCGCACGTTCGATGAACTTTTGGTGTTGTTTCGATGCTACTCCTTGCCCATTTCATCGAAATGGCGACGAACGTTTGGTGTTGTTTTGACGCTACTCCTTGCCCATTTCGTCGAATTGGCGACAAACTTCTGGTGTAATTCGTTGGTGGATACACGAAGTGTTTATCGATATTCCGACAAAAGTCCGAGCCATTTCACGATGCCGATGACTGACGATTTTTCACCGTTATTTCGACGTTTAATTCGTCGTCGGCCTTTCGACGAAAAAACAGCGACACAAATATTTTTCCCATTTCGTCGCTTGTCCGACAAAGATTTGTCGAACGACCGACAAACGACCGTCAAAAAATGGTGTCAAATTCAGTAGTGATATAATAGAGGGCTAGCACTATCATCCATAAAAAACAATATCATCCTCAATGCACATTGTTGTTCGAAATCCATAGAAAAATCAAGGAGCTATACATATGCCAACATGAAGAGGATGAATACACACAAAAGATATCTATAAAACTACAAAATAATAGTAATATGTTTTTAATTATATTTAATTTAAATGGAATAACATAATGAAAAAGAAAGGTTTAGGGATTGGAAAACCTCCATGCAAGAGAGTCTCCAAGAGATATTGGAGTGGGGGGGCGGGAGAGAGAGAGAGGTTAAGCCTCACGTATATCTTTCAACCTCTATGGTTAGTTATACAAGAAATAGATTGGAACAAAGATGGATAGTGTGTGCTCCTAATCATAAGTGTGTTAGAATGTAAAAAACAATATAAATATCTAAAATGCTATTATATAAGGTCTATAGGGATTCTAGCATCCTAGTGTGTATGGAGGATAATTTGGGAAATTTGAACCACCAAGAACTTACTGACAATAATAAGAATACCAAAGAACAAATATAAGTTGTAAATAAAGGAAATGATCAAGCGAAACATGAGTAAGTGACCATTATCATAAAGAGGTTACACAAATACTTGCTATGGATTAATCAATGGATAACCATATAAATGAAGTAAAAAATATTATACCAATGGAGTTGTGTAAAAGTGCAATGTAGAATGCCAAGGTGTAGACCAAGAGATTCAATGACAAAACTATGACTATAATCCCAAGAAAGATACAACAATTAAAATCTTACAAGAAAGAAGAGAATTTTTGTATGCATGAAATACTGTCTTTTAAAAGAGGATTCCAAGAGGTTAGAGAAGGAAAGAGAAGCTCATATTTTCATGTGCAAAGGCATTTTTATGACAAATAAATGTTACACTACACATCAATAGCCACCTAGGTAGACCACCAATGTTTTAATTTTTGAAACTTGTGGTACACTCATGCACCCACACAGGCATCTACACCACCTACATTGTCATTTGGGAGAGAATGTCAAAAATAAAGTTAGAAAGCTCAGTGATAGAAAAACATAATATAATAACATAAAAATGTAACAAATTGGTGGAGAGAATGGTAGAATTACTGGTTTAGTGTACCCTAGAACATGTTAATGAGATTGACACCAAAACAAGTGTAAAATATAACGTGATAAATATAGGGTATGCAATTTTCAATATTACAATTTGTTGTGCAACATAAGAGCAGTAAAACTAATGTGGTGGCTAATGCATAAAGTAGGATATGTCACTTACTAGTTGTGATGATTAATGGGTTGGTTGGTTTTGAGGGAAAAAAAAGGCGAATATGCAAATAATTCATAATTTGACAAGATATATGGATTATTGCCAAATGTTTCTAGATTAGATTGTTTCCGCATTTTTTGCATCAATATTTCAAGTTTTTTTATGTAAAAAATGCAGACACAATCTAATCTAGAAACATTTGGCAATAATCTTCATGGATTGTGGAAATATGTTCTCATTAAAAGATATATGGAGCCTTAAGTAGTCAAGACCATACAAATATGCATTCTTTTGATGACTATTTATTAGCTAATCAATTTTTGTTTAAAAGGTCTCGACTTTGCATCCTTCTTGAGGGAAAAGCTATTGAGAGAGATGCACTCAAGTGGGTTGAGTGGACACTTTGATAGAGGTAAAGCCTATGGTTTGGTAGTTGAAAAATTCATTTGACCAAAAATGAGAATAAAAGTGAATAAATTTGTTTTTGTTTGTAGAGTTTGTCAAATGACAAAAAGAGGGAAACAAAATATAGGCCTATATATGCCTTTGCCTATGCCTATGCCTAAATAGGCATGGATTGGTATTTTCATGGATTTTGTCTTGGGGCTGCCGCCAACCCAAAGAGGACATGATTTAGTGTTTGTAAAGTGGCAGACCACTTTTCTAAAATGATCCACTTCATACAAATGATGAAAGTCAAGTTGCTCATTTATTCCTTTAGGAAGTAGTTTGGTCATATGGTATTCCAAAAAAACCCATAGGTACACTAAATTTTTAAGCCACTTTTGAAGAACCTTGTGGAAGAAATTGGATAACATGCTGCAATTCAATTTAGCATACCACCCCTAGACTAATGGTCAAATAGAGGTGGCACATAGGAGACTAAGAAATCTATTGAGATGTGCAATGTGATTTGTTCTATCCCAAATTCAACTTGCCTATAATTCTAGGTATATTAGGTCCACAAGTGAATCTCCATTTGAAATTATGTCTGGTGTAAATCGTAAAGGAATTGTGGACTGGATTTTTAGTAAACCCACAAGTCAGCCGAGATGTGACAGATTTTGTAGAGAGAATTCAAGAGATACTGGCATACATTAATGGGTCTGGCATAAATTACAAGCAATGAATGAATAAGAAGAATGATGCTGATTTGCATAGGAGGGAGAAAGTCTTCCAAGAATTGAAATATTCATGGTACATCTGCGCAAGGAGAGATCCTCAAGGTACTTGCAAAAAGTAAATGGACCAAGCACCCACTGAAGAAGAAAAGAGAACAGACTAAAGAAAGTTGAATGCCAAATTGGTTGCTACAAGGTTCAGAGCATATAGAAGTTCATTTTATTAAACGGAAAGGCCTGCCAAATTCGTATGATACATGGATCACAGACGTCGACTTGCTTAAGTAGCAGAATAACTCCACATTGTGTATCTGAACCAGGAGCTTCAGAACTTGAAAAAAACGTGGGGTGGATGATGCCCCACTGAACTTGCCAAACTGTCAGCATAGTGAAGAAATTGGGGAAATTGTTTTTCTTATAATGGCAGTGTTTAGAATTGCACAAATTAACTTGCAAAATTGTTAGCATAGTGGATAAATTAGGGGAACTGTTTTTTTTTTTTATATCATAGCAGTCTTTAGAACTGCCCTATTTTTTAGAGAAAGGGAAACAAATGTCGCCAGTTTGGATTGTGTAGCTGTATTAAATATGTAGAGTTGGATCAGGAAACTGTTTTTTTTTCTGACGCTTGGCTGTATATAGCAACAATTGGGTAGAATTATGAGTTAGAGGAGTTTGACAGGGTGAAGATTATTATATCTGAAATAAACAAATTTTGGTGTATTTGCTGTTAAGTTTTTTCTTTTGGTACTGCTTGTCTTCTCTGTACATTCTTTTCCGTTCTGCTGTGCTTGATTTGGTATCATTAGTTGTTTTAACTTGCAGTAACAGAAGTTGGTCTGCATCAAAGGTGGAGCAGTGTCATGATGATGAGCCTTGTGCTGATAAGGCACTTCGTAATGGATCTGAAGATATTTATAATGATACATTAAAAACACCATAGCTCAAACTTTAACTTGGGATATAATAAGTGGTTTTACACCCTGGTGTTAAAAATACATCAGTCGGTTACAAGGAAATTTGACCTAATTACTAAAAGCGGGGCATTTTCCAAGGGCTTACTATAATGCCAAACTCTGAAAGAAATTTGCAAAGAAATAAGTTCACAAGTAAAATGGAAAATTACATTCAAGGAAGGAGACAAAACAATCATAAATCAGAATTGAATCTCAATTACCTTCATGCAAAATAAGACGACATGATCATACAACTTAGCCTCCTTTTACCATCTTCTAATATCCTTAATTTTTATAAAGATATTTATGCTCTGCAACTTTCCCAATTTTTGATGAATGGAGAATCTAGCACAACATCTGTTGCATAAACAGAATGCATGTATCACATACACCTTGTAGCAATTTGTTGGGTTCTAAATCTGTAAGAAAGCATGTACCCTCTATACAATGATACTGGACACAATTACGCAGATACTTGTATGATACTTGTATTCATAGCCTAGAACATGATATCTCAAATCAAAACAATCAAACCGAACTTAGAGTTTATTTTAAAATTAAACACCTGTATAAACAATCTTCCAAACAATAAAGTTAACAGACCATTTCGGCCCAAAGGAATATAAAAGACATTTCATTAAGGTGTTACATTCTCTCTAAGGCCTGGACGATATTGATAAGACACTCCACATCATGCGCTTACTCCACACTCCATGCTCAATTTCCTGGAATTCTAGTTCAACTTGTGCCTGCTGCAAAAATGCTGGAAACCCCAGAAAAACTCCATCCGAATTTCACTTCCAAAAACAAACCCTCCTAGTGTTCTACTCTCTGTGTGTCTTTACACTCTACAGCTGGCACTAATTATAATGGATGCCCTTGCAACACTGTATAAGTCTACACCAATGAAAATAGGTAACTTGCAATCACTCCCATTTAATGCCAGAAAGTATAAGCCTCTGCTTGAGAGAGGCTGCAATAAAATCAGATAGAAGAAAGTGCCTCACCAAAGACCTAGAGTTGCCCTTCAGTTCGTATATTTACAATTAAATGTCCAGAGTTTACGATTTCAGTTAAGCATCCATATCTATTTATAAGAGGCCGCGTTTTCTTTGGCAATCTTACCCCTATGTGAGGGACTATATCTGTTCTCTTAATAATTTGAGCTGTCATACTAACCACATGGCCACTAGGGTTACTGGAAGCCGCATTGCTGTTGGTGGTTTGAACATTTTCTGTTAACTGAACTGAAATGATTCATCCTGCTATCAGATGTAATCTCCTCCTAATCATCCATTTTGCTGGGCCTTCTAGCCTCCTGTGGCTGGTTCAGACATTCTTGCTGGGGAATTTCTTCGAGGCGAGCTTTCAACTCAGGTGTCCTTATTAGTGTGGGTTAGTGTTTAAGCCCTAATCTTAGCCAGCTAAGAATGTTTTCCAATCAATCGAGCTCTTCAAGGATTTAGTTCTTGACCCTCATTATCCAAGAGCTGAAGTGACCCCATACAAGCATATCCCTTCACCATCTCATAGCACTAGCAGTAACATCACTATCCATCATATCCCCTGCCCCCTGCTTTGTTGGCCATTCAGGCAAAACAGAGTTGTACTCCATATTTTGCAGTTTGTTGCACTATAGACTGAAAAGAACAATCATTTTAACCCTAAAAAAACCAGTGAGTCATGACCAATGACCTCCATTGTCATTGTTCTACTGTTCTGCCCTGTTGGGCATCTCACAAAATCCAAACTAGTTTACAACATTGTGCTTTTTGTGAAAAATTCACACAACAGAAGTTGTATCATGCTACGGATGCAACAAGTATTTTAAGTATTAAAAACTAATACCCATATCAATAATACTTGTTCTGGAAGTATTGGATGGTAAAGTGCATGTACCTGGCTATAAGCACACAGACCAAAAACAAGTAGCAGATGATGACAACCCAACAAACAAGAGATACAGAGTCACATAACACCCTAAGTGTTTTATACAGATCCATTTCTTCACAAGACAAAGATAAACGAAAAAATCTTCTTGATTTTAACCTGGCCTCTTTTTATTTGTTTTTCTGTGAAGTGAACAGCAAACTATCATATAAACAGTTTTAATCTCAGTTATAACAGTTTATTTATTTATCGATGAATAGTTATTTTTTCTAAAATATTCCAGTATTGCTGAAAATGACTCTGTTACGATGCAATGATGACCGAAAGCAGGAGATGCCAAAACAGAAAAAGAGGTGATGACAACCAACATCTATGCATTTTATTACCTTTTCATAAAGCATAGATATATGCTGGCTTTTTGTACAGTTCTATTCTGCCATTTAAGTTTTTTATGGAAGAGAATTATTGCTTTAACTGTTGAAGAATACTCCTGCAGAATGTTATATTAATGACCAAAGGTTAGGCATAGATATCAGTAATTTACTGATTACTAATTTTTTAGGTGTGTTGTACAAAGAAAAATATTTGAGCTAAGTACAAACACAAAGGTTAGGCATATATGGATTTTTTAATTTTTTTTGTTAAGGTGGGACTATGTTGAGGCTCAACATTCGAGTTATGAAAGTTATTGGGAACAACATTCAAATTAACTCAAATGGGGTATGAATGGAAGAGGATGTGAGAGTGACACAAGGCGAGTATCACATAGTGTCATTCCACAAGAGACATTCAAGAATAAGAACAAGGATAACTGTTAGAATTATAAATTGTAAGATTAAAAAGTGTATATTTATAATATATATTTTTTGTTTTTACTTAAAGTTTTTATAAGCATAATTTTGATTCTTTTGATCTTTTGGAGCATGAATCTTTCAACTAATTTTTTCAATATGAATATGTTGTGATCACACTCAAATTCTTGTTTTTTATTTGTTTTCAACCTTCTCTCGTCATCCAAGATGCTAGCAAAATGCACTCCTATACTTTGGATAGAAATGCATGTGGTGGCATCCCTCAAATTCAAGCCTCTCTTTTCCCACCAAATACTTACTTTTCACAACCTCAAAATCCTAATTTGCCACCACAAAAAGGGTCAAGAATTACATATTAAAGAGAATTAATGAAAAAGGAAAGTATCTAAGCACTCATCAAAACACAACAAGCCCAAGAGATATACAAAAGATAATTTACAACTTATTCTAGTGATAGGAATGACTCAAATACAATTCTAAATTGTATATCATGTAATAGGATCTTAAAAGATAAAATGCAAAACAATATTACACATTCAAATTGTGAGATTAACAAATAAAACCACTTCTTTTCAATGGAAAAATAGAGTAAAAATGCATTTGTACAAAGCACACCAAGGCATGTGTGGTGTTGATGTTTTCAAGTGTTGCACATGTATGGTGGTGTTTCTTGTTATGTGAATGCTTACACATGTTGCATGCATATGTTTAGTTCGAGCATGTGTAGTGGTGTGCAATGTCAATTGTTACATTAAGCAACAAAGGTTCTTGCACACATGTAGAAAGGGTTGCTAAGGTTTGTGTGACACCACATGAAATAGTGTTGGGCACAAAGGACTATTAGAGATTATATTGTGATTTGGCATGATGTGCACTTTCCTATATGGTAATGTAAGACCTGTGGCATAAATTATGTTGATATTCATCTTGACATTACACTAGCTTTCAATAGGTGCACAATATTCATGCAATGGGATACATTCTATGCACAATACTTTTGAGTCCCTATTGGGTATCTAGCATCAAGCTAGAGATAATCAACTATGAGGGAACTTATCTAGAGTAAACCATTCATATGGTGGGAGTCAACTTGAAATGGCACAATGGCCTTCATGTTGTACAAATTACAATGGTGTTGTGTTGTACTTATCTATGATCTACATAATACCTATAGGATTACATAGATGTTGTAGAGACCTAAAATCATCCACATCCTAACCACACCCAATTTTATCTATTTCCAATGAATTAAATAAAACCAATTATTTATTTAACCTTCTCAATCACCTTCCAATTATTAGTTAAATAAATATAAAATATTTATTTAATTATTCTTTCTTCCCCCCCCTCTCTAATCAACCCTTGATTATTAAATTTAAATTTTATTTAGTTAAGTTCACCCTTCACATTCCTATCTTCCAAAAATTAAATAAATACAACATATTTACTTGATTCTCCTAAATTCCCTCTCAAGCCATTAGTTGACTAAGATCAATTAGTTAAGTAATAACTCTTGCACATTCTTAAGCATGCTTAATCCATGGTCAAACTTGCATATGACATGCACGTACATGGCCCATGCTTCCCACTTCCCCACAAAATCTTCTCATTCAAACCCATCCATTCATTTCCCCAAGAAAATATTGACTCCAAAAAAGGACTTCTTGGATATAAAACACGACCCCTTTTTATCCTCACTCTTCATCTCTTTTGAAGATAATATTGACCATCCAAATCCCTTCAATAATGGACCTCTCTCCAATCGTCTTGATCATCATCAACCATTGATATCTTGGATCAATCTCAACCCTTGATCAATCATTCTTCCAATTGATAAATAGTCCCTCTTGTGAGAAATTTTCATAAGTCCTCTTAGATGCAAAGTCATGTTGTAAACTTAAGAATCCACATAAAAATTTCTCAATCACAAATCTATTGGAGCACAACCACACACATCTTGTATGTGCAATAAGGATTTGTGGGTGAGAGAACACTTATTTTCCTTCATCTTTTGTCCAATTCCTTTTGCTTAATTTGAAATTAAGTATAGAATACAATTTGAATGCATGGTTTGAGATTGTATTTCATTCTATACATCCTCATTATTCACATTTTGACATGCCCGATGGGACCCATGTCCCTAATATAACTTTCTTTTGAATTTTTTTTGTGAATTTTTATATTGCAAGTTGCTCATTTGATGTGTTTTCCCTTGCTTTTGATGTATCCACTATATAGATTAGAATTTGTACCTACAAAGTGATGTTTCTACTCTATCTTGGAGCCTATGATCCAAATTGACATTTGTGCATCATAGATTAACCTTTCTATCAACATTGTGACATTTTTTCTATGAAGGAAACACAAATTAGCATTTCTATTGTACTTTGGTACATTTTCTCCTAGTGTAGTGTTTATGCTTCTGTGTTAGGAACCCTTCCCTTTGGCAGCCCTAACTTTGTTTTTATCTCATTTCTTGGGATTTTGACACGTTTTAGGCCTATTTTGTAGGGGTTTTCATTCTTGACCTATTCTCCATTTTCCCATAGTAATTTTCTTATAGATCTAACCGCTATTTTGTATGTTTCATCATGGTTTTTGATCTCCTATATGATTTGAAATTTTAACATCAAAGATTGATGTATCCACCTACAAAGTGATGTTTCTAATTCAAAATTTGGTGTCTCTACATCCTAGCCCTACCATCCTCATTTTTAACATTTTGGGCCTCATTTCCTCATCTTCTATGGCATTTTCTAGCTCTAGGCTTCCTAACTTGCCTCCTTGTCAATTTTCTTGTCTAAATACTTCACAAATTGGATTTTCTTATATAGAATGGTGTATCTATAGAAATATGGCATTTCTATAAGTAAAATTTGGTAAGTGTAGAAACTATCTTTTAATGTTTTTTCCTTGGTTTCAATGTATCTACTCTATGTTTTAATGTTTCTATGTCTATTACAATGCTTCTACTTTGTACACAAAATCTCATCAATTCTATGGGGTTCAAATGTTTTAATAACCATATTTTTGTATCCTAAACCCTCATTCTTACAGCTCCCCACTTTTCTAAGACTCCTTTGAGAAACTACTAACACATTTTTTCGTTGGTTTTCTTGTCAAAGGACCCAATGTTTTCATAAATTTATTTGTACACTTTATTTTCTGGTCAAACACCACTTTGTTCTCTTTTATCATTTTTAATTCCAAAAATTCAAGGCATGTATGCTCTATCCTTGTACTAGAAGGAAAACTTGGAGACCAAAAACACTTGATTTTTCTTTCTCCTAGTGACTCTTCCTTGGATCCCATCATCAAGAGAATGGTCCAAATCATCATGTTTTGGTAGGGTATATATTTTTTGGAGAGAATCAAAAGACTCTTTTATTGGAAGGACATTTTCATTTGGGTAAATCCACAATAGTGAGTCCCAAACTTGGGACACTAGCTTTTTCAATTTAGATGAGGGAAACAAGTTGAAAACACCTTCATTTAAAGGTACTTCTTTGAACAAAGGTACCTTCGTTCAAAGGTGAAGCAATAATTTCCTTTGAATGAACATGGAGCTTCATTCAAAGGTGTATGCCTTCAAATGAAGGTGTTTCCCTTTTATTTTTTTCATAGGAAGGTCATACCTTCATTTGAAGGTCCTAGAAATGACCTTTTCGCCTTAAGCCTCAAAATTTTTTCAGAAAAAATCTCTTCAAACTTCCTATTTGATGTTTAAATGGAATCAAATGGACAAGATAATTTGTAGGAGTACAATACATAAGATAAGATTTCCAATTAGTATAATTTTGAATATATTTAATTTGATTATTATATTTATTTTCTATTTTCTAATGAACATAGGTTTTTAGAAATTGTTAAGATCCTTGTTCCACACATATGAAAAAGTAGTAAAATAGGTTTTTTTTTAAATGAAAAATATTTTTGCGCTAGGTATCGATGTTCTTATTTCAACAAAAAAAAGAAATAGAATTTAGATGTACATAAAAAAATGTGTTCTTGAAGTATAACCTATGTTTGAATTATAGTTAATCTCACTTCAAAAAGTTATAAAAAAAATTATGAAAAAATATTTGTGCATTAGATATTGTTGTTACAAATCTATGTTTATAAATTTATAATTTTATCCTTTCTACAAATAAAGTTATTCTTTATTGAAGTAATGTCACTTTTCAAAAATGTTGTTAACTATTAAAAATAAGTTTAAAAAAAACAAAAATTATTTCTTAAGTTTAAAAATACTTATTTATAATCTGCAAACAAAATCTTAAAAATTACTAGTTCACATAATCTTAAAATTCTTAAAAGTTTAGTTGCTATAAGTGTCAAAAAGTGAAAATTTGACAAAAATGTTGATTTCAATGTTCCACTTTGGCCAAAAAGGTAGGACACACTATTATGGGATCACCCATTTTTCTAAGATTGAAAGAAATTTATACCTTGAAAAATGGAGTAAGTAACCCTCTCATACTAGACCATTATGCATACCATCTCATTTTATGGAATTGAACCTCACAAATCTTCGAGTATATCAAGGACATCACCTATCAACCTTGTACATTCTAGATAGGAACCATCTATCATGATTGGTTGTAATACATCTATAAGTAGTTAGCCTTGGGAAGTTACTCACCTCATGCCCTTAGAAACAGGTGTATAGGTTTTGTATTCTCTCTCCTCATGCCATCAAGTGATCTTAGGTGAATAAAAATGGTTATCACCTCATCATGGGATCTACACTCTAGGCCTAGACAAGGCATATTGGTGAGCTTAAAATCACTCATAATCCTACTTAAATAATAGTTTGTTCATGTGTTTTGTGTTTTTTTTGTCAAAACTCATGAAATCGCCCTTTAAGTCCAAATTATCAAACCTTTTCACCATCAAACATCAAACAAAAATAACCTTTGAGCAAATCAAAATAAAAAATCCATAATCCCTAAAAAACAATTGTTGAAACCCTCATCCTAATTATAATCCAAATCTATCCATGTTGATCAATCATCCTAACTCAAATCTACTCATCCAAATCACAAATCCCAATTCAAAACCCTAGGCAATCCAATACAAATCAAGAAAAAATTAAATTTTAGGTAATATCAATCATCCACCATCTCCTCATCCAAATCCAAATCATCTAATCCAACCAAATCAACCTCCATCCTATCTAAATCCATCCATAATTACACCTATCCAAATCAAAACCCTAATCAATGACCAAGATCTCAAGATCACACATCTAATCCTAATCAAGATTTCTTAAGACCTTGGCCAACATTAAGTTAGCAATCCAACATAAAACCCAAATCAAACATGCTTAGGAACTTTTCCTATCCTAAGCATGTTAATCCAAATAAATCCAATCAATCTGAATCATCCTAAGGTCTTAATCCTTGATCACCAATCCAAAATCAAACCCAATCTAACCCTATCACCTCCAATCCCATCCCAAAATCTAAAACATATTCCTAATTTGACCTTTACTAAAAGCAATCCCAAATAATTTGATATCAACATAAATCTTAAATCAAACCCAAATCAACTCATCATTCATCCCTATCCAAATCATGAATCCATTTTTTTGAGTCCCCTTATAAATCTAAAAAATTGCAATCTTTGTTGATCAGGAATAATTTAATCCCTATGAAAAAATGGGAGCCTTTTGGAACAAGAATAATTCGCTCATGAACCCTGAGATGATATTAACTTATACAATATGTCCACAAGCCCTCATTGCCAAAGAAACAACCATCACAAATGTATAGATCAAGAACTAGCTACCATAAGCTCTTTGTCACTCCTAAATATATCCTTTGATAATTCTTATGACGCCTTTGAAAAGGGAAACCCATTCTAGCTTACAGTTGTCATTACCCTTCCATATCCCAAATCCCCACCTCATGTGAGTTCCTTGTAGCCTCCACCTCCTATGCCAATCCTTCATCCTCAAAAACTTTATAATCCAACCCATTCCAATCCAAAAAATAATCAACCAAAACTGCCTTATGGATCTCATCCAAGGACTATTTACAAAATATTATAAGCCCCACCTCACCAACCAAGTTCTGGAATCTTACAAGACTGCTCATTGTATGCCATCCATCAAAACCCTCATATTCATCAATCCAAAATTCATAAATGTTGACAATGGTTCCCCTATCCATGTGTGTAGTTCAAAGAGTATGTCCATGAGCTAATCACTAAAATAAATTACCCATCCAAGAAAATATAGATATGTCAAGCATTTGTTTCAAAGCATTCCCAAACATGTATCCACCTAACTAAAGATTCAAGCATCCACACCAATCTATTCCATGATCCTATAACTCGAAAGATTGAATTGTCCTTGTTGAACCCATCCCTAAACCCAAATTCTATCACCTTGGTTCCTCTACCTTTGTTTGATACAATTTCATCATCACCAAGGATACTAGCACCACCACCAACCCATACCCATGTAAACCCGAATTTGTATCTTATTTCCAAATAAATATCCCATCGTAAATTAGATATGTCAAAGCATGAACTACCAAGGAAAAGGATTAGGCATTCATGAATAAGGTATCTTGGAACCTATACAAATAAAATAAAATCTAATATTTAAGGGCCTTCGCTATAGATCGCATGACAATGACATTAGTAAAACCTCAACAAAGGAACCTTCCTTCAAAATCCAAAAAAGTACCTCCCATTGCTCCTATCAAGAGATTGCTATTATAGCATCGTAAATTATCACTCTTGACAATTTCACACTAGATTTTGCTCCCTCCTATGTGCTTGGACCTGATTGTACACCTAATTTCCTAAATTATGAATTACATGGCCCATTTGAACATTTATCAAGTAATGGCATGTGCAATACCAAGGTAGGCATTTAATATTTTGCCCCTTGATGCCTTGGATCCCAAAAAATAGGGTTGGGACAATGGCGTCCTAGGCAACCTTGTCCCCCTATTTTAGCTCCAATTTTTAATATGTTGGATTTGGCACTTTATTATTTGAATTTCAAATGTTAAATGTCAACTATTGGGATTTAATTTGCAGGAATTAAGATTAATTTCATATAAATACCTAGTCATTTCACCATTTGAAAACTAACTAGCAAGAATTGGAAGCAAGATCATTATATCAAGTCAAGAGCAATCAAGAGTAGAATTATTGCAATATTTCATTGTCAAAGAATCATGTCAACTTTTATGTGAGTTTTTTCATGTTTATGCATACATTTTGTTTGTGAGGACTAACACTTGTAGAGACTCAAAGCAAGCCAAATTGCAATCAAGCCTTGAGGAGATGCGCATGATTTCAATCCTCCAAGGAAATCAAATTTGAGTGGTGAGTTGCATCCAATTGTTGATTCATCATTCATTTGTCATTTAGCCTCTATCCCTCAAAAGGATAAGCTCTTTTTCATCAATTTTTCCGTTGTGGAGGTGGAAACACCAACAAAAGGTTTGACTGAGGAAGGCCCCTATATGGCACAACCCTTCCTCTCTCTTTAAATGTGTAGGTTATAGATTTGAAAAAGATTGGAGGAAGATTGAAGACCATTGATCATTGTTACATTCAAATCCTACAATTTGACAAGATACAAAAACTCAATTACCTCAACAACCAATAAAGATCCGACAATGAGATCCAAAAGGAAGAAGCCTTAGATTGGATACTAGAGAACTGTGAAGACAGATTGTAAATTTAGTCCAAACATAGGTGCCCTAGGTGACATTGTCTAGTCAACTCAAGTCATAATTTAAATCTCATGTGCACACAAGTCTGCTCAGTCTATTTCTGATAATCAAATTTGTTTATCACTTTCTAGATTTGTTGTTTTCACATTAGTGTAGCGCATTTTCATTGTTAGCTAGTTATATCATTGCATTTCATTCAAAATCCATTTCAAAACCCCTCTCCCCTAAAATAATTTGGGATGATTGAATCACCTTCTAGGTTGTAAGTTAATCTCATGCCCTTTCCAACCCCAAAATTCTAAATGATATAGTAACAAAAGGTACCTAATCCTAGGTGAAGTCCTAGGGTTTCACTTTTCCACCTTATCAACTATCACCAATCCTTTTGTCATCCCCATCCCCCAATTTCCCCTACCACTAATCTGTTCATCAATGCCATCCCTCACCTTGAGCATCCATCACATAAAATCCCCAATCAAGGTGTAAGTACACACATCATTGGAACTATTCCAAAATGATGAAGCCATCGTCCAATTCTTGGGATTTCAAGATAATCCCTCCCATGGGACCAAACCATGGGAGGGATACTCATGAATGATAAACTACAGAAGACCATTGTCCATGTTTAAAATAATGGAACCGGTTGACACCTGTCCCTATAATTTGCCTTTTAATCTTCGAGATATACTCAGTTGCATTGTGGCAGTCAACACAAAGGTTCTCGACGATTCTAAAAGTTGATCCAGGGGTCTATTTAATAACCCAAGTGCAATTGCCAACTTCTCACTAGAGCAGCAGGTGTATAATTATCGTTCTTCCTCTTTCACATCATTAAATGCATGTATTGAATCTGGAAAATACCCTACTGTTTTCATTTCCCAAGACAGTTGGATTAATTTGAAGCCCTTCTGTCATATTTCACGCTGGCCAAGCATCTTTCCATTCCTTCATGGATTCATCTCTTTTATATTTTCCCCATTCTCCAACCCCTCCAGATTTTCCTTTCAGAAATTTGCAGGTCTCCTGAAGACAGGTTTAGATCATTATTAAATGCAGGTGTCATGAAACGGGGAGTTAACAAACACTCCATCAGTATATATATAGCCAGTGACACATTGCATATTATACATCTGATTTCATGATGTTAACAACAACGTCTGACTCTCCAAAGTCCAAACACTTTCGGAAAAACACTTTTTAGAAACTGTAAGTAAAACCGGGTCCCTTCTTATCATTCCAGGCATGGCACAGTGCACCATAACATAGTGCACACCTAGTTTAACAGGTTGCTTCATTTAGCATCATCTCTGCGAGAACATTCTTCTGTTTGAAATGATGGAACCGGTTTGCATCTCTCACAATAATTTGTCTTGCAACAATCCTTGAGATAAACTTGGTTGCAATCTTTGAGATAAATTTGGTTGCAGTGTGGCAATCAACACATACTCTAAGGTTCTTGACGGCACTAATAGTTGTTCCAGGTTGGGTGTTAAATAATCCAAATGCGATTGCCAACTTCTCACTATGGTGGCAGAGGAATAATTCTTTCCCCTTCTTCCACATCCTTTAGTACATGTCTTGAATCTGCAAAACCCTGCTGTCTTCATCTCCAAAGACCATTCTCCAACTTTGCAAAGATTTTCTTTGTCTGCGGGTGTGATACGTCTCCATTTTATCATGGTATTCAATCCAACTAAATCCAGATATGTTTATAAATTTTTTTTATCTTTCATCAATCTCATAGCGTTCAAACCTCATCTCATCTGCCTTCCTCTGCATAGAAGTTTGACAGAAAAACATAAGTTGCAGCATTTTTAGGATCCAGCTCAAAAATAAGATTCACTTATGTGCTAGTACCAAGAAAAAACATCCACACAACCACAAGAAGTTTAATTGGCATTTTGATGATAAGTTACTAGAGTTTCGTCAAGATAACCGGCATGGCCAAGGTCAACCATGCACGCATGATGATCAATTGTAAGTGTAATGCAATAGGAGACACCCGTAGAACTAAAGTATTTACAACCATCATCCACTAAAGCCGTACGGCTGCATGCTAGTAATCCACAAGCAAAGCTTACGTGATCACAGTGTGTTCCAGAGTACTTCACCAATTCAAAAAGCTTGAAAGAATCCTTGCGAAAGCCATTTGGACATATCGTGCGATCATAGCACTCCATGAAAACATATCTTTGAGGCATTTTTTCAAGCAGTTGACGTGCTGTGTATGCTTCCACATTTTCCATACATGTCTACAAGGGAACTTGCAACTACATCGGAAAAAAATCCGCTTTCAATTATGTTTTGATGGATGTCCATGCTCTGCTGCAAAGCTTCCCGATATGGCACGGGCTGGGAGCATGCTGGCAAAGATTGTGGAGTTAGGCTTTGCACTTACCGATTGCATTTGCTTAAATTTTCCAAGGCCTTAACAACAAACCCATTTCGTGAATATCCGTCAATAATCTATGAGACAACATCTCTGTGAGGCATTTAGTCAATCAGCGCAAGTGCCTTGTATACATTTTTTACATTTTGCATATATCTCTAGCAGTGCACTTGCAACTATATGAGATAAAAATCCGCTTTCGATTATGCTTTGATGGATGTCCATGCCCTGTTCTAAAGTTCCAATTTTGGCACAGGCTGGGAGTATGCTACCAAAGGTTGAGGAGTCCGGCTTTACTCCTGCCAAATGCTTTTGCTTATAAGCTTTCACGGCCTTTTGTACATATTGAGCAATCAATACATTCCAGGAAACTACATCTCTTTGAGGCATTTTGTCAAACAGTTCACGTGCCTTGTGTATGCTTCCACATTTTGCATACAAATCTATCACAGCATTCACAACTACGACGTCTGACAAATATTTGAACTCAATTATGCTTTAGTGGATGTTCCTGTTCTAAATTCCCATTTTGGCACAGGCTGAGGGGATGCTGGCAAAGGTTGTTGACTTTGGCTATACACCTGCCATTTTCATTTGCTTAGAAATCTCAAAGGATATTCCAAAAAAAACCCATTTTGTGCATATCCTAGATCATTGTGGTCCACAAGACCACATTTTTATTAGGTGTTTCTTTGAAAATCCTTTAAACCTCACCAAGGACATCATTTTATGCATATTCTGCAATCATTACAGTACATGAAACCAGATTCTCTCGAGGTATCACGTCAAACAACCCCCGTGTCTTGTGTATACTTCCACATTTTGCATACATATCTACTAAGGCGTTTACAACTACAACATCCGGAAAACCCCCTTTCCATTATGATATGATGGATGTCCATACCATGTTCTACAGGTTCCATCTGGCACAGGCTTGGAGGATGCTGACATAGGTTGTGGAATTTGGCTTTACACCTGCTGTTTGCATTTGCTCAAAAGTTTCCATTGCCTTTCAACAAACCCATTTTGTGCATATCCTGAAATCAACACAGTCCATGAGATCACGTCTCTTCGAATTATATTTTCAAACAGCGTGCCTTATATTCTTCCACATTTTGAATACATATAAACCAGGGATTCCAAGTATCAAAAAACTCCTCTCGTTTACAGTATGGGCGCATGGAAGGTTTGGGTTTCTATTTTCATGGAGTAGGAGTTTTATGGGGTAAAAATTGTGCTGTAGGATTAATTAGAATCCTCTTCAGAAAAAATAGCAGCTCTTATCTTTTAGGACTAAAGATTTCAGGTGGTGAAATTGGGGTGGGACTAAAACTTGCCCCTACAGCTTAAGAATTTTTTCTCCCACTTGTCTATCATCTAAAATTTTAAATTCCTATGAGAAAATAAAAATGAGAGAATTTTTATTTATTTATTATTTTTTTATCAAAACACTGCAGTTCATTTCTTAATTTTGGAACTTAAAATTTTAAGCTGAATTACAGTATTAAAATCATGAAACGGCTAACTTTAAAATATTCTTAAAAATCTCAACAACACCCACTGCAATTTTTTAGAAACCCCAAAAATTGTAAGGTTTAGTTTTTTTTTTATTTGAAAGAAGAATTGTATTAATAATAACAAATATGCATCATACAAAAGTTACAGAAGAAGAACATCATAACTGCTGTTAAAAATCAAGTGAGCAGTCCCAGCAAACCAAGTGGGGTTTGGTTTTATTTTTGCCAATTGTTGCTATTTTGTTCAGATCCTGAGACATCTCTTAGAAGAATTCTATCATTCTTTTGTACGCTTCCACATTTAACATACATTTCTAATAGGGCACTTACAACTACGACATCTAACAAAAATCCACTTTCAGTTATACATTGATGGATTTCCATACCCAACTCCAAAGCTCTTATTTCGGCACAGGCTGGGAGTATGCTCGCGAATGAGAACTGATCAGGCCGAACGCACATTCGTTGCATTTGCAGAAACAGTGTAACTGCTTCATGAGGAACCTAGGCTGCATTGATCAGTTCACATTTGCCAGCATACTCATAGCGAGAGGACATCTCATTCAGTCATTTGGTCAAACACATTGCGCGCATCGACTAAACTTACGTTATTATTCAATCCACAACACCCAATAAGACGCTCTGGCATTGGCATTTTACGATTACACTTAATTGAAGCGTTGAAAGTGTGTACTGTTACGCAGTCCCCGACGGAAAATGAGACTCTCTGAACTGTTTGTTAAATAGTAGTAAAGTTCCTTGGTTTTCAAAGAGTGAATTAGATGTGGTCCGATGGAAGGGCAATAACTAACTAAAATGAATTTCATGGTATAGTTTGGTTCTTGTTTCTTTTGTTTTTTCTTTTCATGCTACATTGTTTTTACAATTTTATAGTGAGATATTTTATTCTTATTTGCATTTGTTAGACAAGTGTGAACATGATCATGAATTAAGCTAAACATCATTGAATTACTAGAATTAAATCATAATTTAACTAACTAGCAATCATAATTTAGTGTGCAATGGGTACGTCAAAGAAGTGTGGAAGGTCAATTAGGATAAATTTTGGTATATTTTTTGCATACATTTACTAATTACTCATTTTGGTCAATCTGGGCCATTCAACAAATGATGTTGTTTATGCAACAAAGGTCTTAATGGAGAGGTTATAAATTCAAATCAACTATGCATCCACTTACAAGGATCCAAACATGATTGAAATAAAACCTTTGAATTAGGAAGATAATCAGGCTCCATTACCAACATGGTGATGTTATGTTTGCAATAAGGAGGGAGGGACAAAGAGGGAGAGATGGGGATAGAAAGAGGGAGAGATAGGGAGAGAAAGAGGGAGAGAGTGGGAGAGGGGGGGTAAGGAGATAGAGATGGAGATGGAGATGGAGAGGAGAGAATGAGGGAGAGATAAGGAGAGAGAGGAGAGAGGGATAGATAGATATGGAAGAGATAAATATATAGAGAGGGAGAGAATGAGAGAGTGAGAGATAAAAAGATAGAGATAGGAAGTGATATAGAGAGAGATAAAGATAGAGGGAGAGATGGAAGAAGAAATATGGAGAGATAGAGATGGAGAGGCAAAGAGATATAGATATAGAGGTCTAGGAAGAGGGAGGGGGAGAGAAAGAGGGAGAGATGGATGGATAGAGAGAGGGAGAAATGTCTAGAGATAAAGGGGGGAGGAAATAGAGGTAGAGATGGAGATAGAGCGAGAGAAGAAAAGGGAGACAAATAAATAGAGAGATATAGGGAGAGGGAGAGATAGAGCGATATAGATGGTGAGCTAGAGTGATAGAGAATAGAGATATAAAGAGATATAGAGAGAGGGGGAGAGGGAGAGAGAGACAAAGAGATAGACAAATAGAGAGAATTAGAGATAGATAGAGATATATGGGAAGAGAAAGGGAGAGAGAGAGGTAGAGATAGAGAGATAGATAGGGGGATAGGGAGGGAGCAAGGGAGGGAGAGATGGAGGAGGGGGAGAGAGAGAGGGAGGGAGAGAAAGGGAGAGAGATAGGTAGAGGAGGGAGAGATAGAGAAGAGGAAGAGAGATAGGTTGAGGAGGAAGAGAGAGAAGAGGAGAGAGGGAGAGAGATAGGTAGAAGAGGGAGAAAAAGAAGAGGGGGCAAAGAGGGAAAGAAATATGTAGAGAGGGAGAGAGAAGAAGATGGGGGAGAAGGGGAGAGATAGCTCAAAGAAATAAAGGGAGAGATAGAGATATATAGAGGAAGAGAGAGATATCGAGAGATATAGATGGTGAGATAGAGTGATATAGAGAGAGATGTAAGGAGATATAGAGAGAGGAGAGGGGGAGAGATAAATAGATAGAAAAATAGAGAGAATCAGAGATAGATAAATAGAGAGGGAGAGAGAAATAGAGGAGATAGAGGGAGAGTAGGGAGATATAGAAATATATGAGAAGAGAAAGAGAGAGATGGAGATATATGGGAAGAGAAAGGGAGAACAAGGTAGAGATAGAGAGATAGATAGGGGATAGGGAGGGAGCAAGGAGGGAGAGATGGGGAGAGATAAAGGGGGGAGATAGAGAGAGAGAGGGAGAGAAAGGGAGATATGTAGGTAGAGAAGGGAGAGATATAGAAGAGGGGGAGAGAGATAGGTTGAGTAGGAAGAGAGAGAAGAGGGGGAGCGGGAAAGAGATAGGTAGGAGAGAAAGAAGAGGGGGGAGAGAGGGAGAGAGGGAGAGAGGTATGTAGAGAGGGAGAGGAGAGATAGCTCAAAGAGATAGAGAGGGAGAGATAGAGAAGATGAGATAGAGAGATATAGAGGAAGAGGGAGAGATAGAGAGATGTAGATGGTGAGATAAAGTGATAGAGAGATAGATATATAAGGAGACATGGAGAAAGGATAGGGAGAGAGAGATAAAGAGATAGACAAAGATAGATAATTGTAGGTAGATACATAAAGATGGAGAGAGGGAGAGAGAAACAAGGGGAGATAAAGAGAGGGAGAGAGAAGTAGGGAGAGATAGAGATATATGGGAAGAGAAAGGGAGAGAGGTAGAGATAGAGAGATAGATAGGGGGATAGGGAGGGATATATGATAATAATATAACTTATATATAGTTTTATATATAATAATAAATATATTTATATTAAGTATACTTTAATTTGTATTATATACAATATATATTTATATGTTAAATTTTTGTACTATATAAAACTATAGTAATTATTAATTATTAATTATAATCATTTTATATATATTTAATAGTTTTATTAAAAAATATAATATATAATAAGTATAAGTATAATTATTTTATTTATAATTTATTTTGTATTATATAAAATATATATTATATATTAATTATGCTAATAAATACTTAACTACGTAGGGAAGAGGATGTTGTAATGTTAAAATCTAAATGTGCTCATTATTAGAATCTTGAGGGTAATTTTCATTTTAATTAAAAAATATAATATATAATAATAATAAGTATAATTATATTATTTATAATTTAATTCTTGTTATATAAAATATATATTATATATTAATTATGCTAATATATACTTAACTATGTATGGTAAAGGATGTCATAATGTTAAAACCTAAATGTTCTCATTATTAGGATCTTGGTTGTAATTTTTATTTTAATAAACATAAATCTTGATATGTATTTGAAAATATTACTCATAAAACTTTAACTTGAACTTTATAGATCACCATTTCAATGTCTAACTGATGAAAAATGCATCTCAATGAAATATGAAAAAATTGAAATAAAATGTAAAAATGAATGAAATGCCAACATATGATTCACAGAGAAATCAAGTGAATACCTTGGCCACATATGATTAAATGCACAAGAAATTTCTTTGTTTATCAAGTCATTCAAGGAAAGGTAGATATATAGTTTTCTAAAAACTAATATAGCTCACTTCTTCGTGTTATGAGTGTAGACATCAAAATCTGCAACTTGTTAAATAACTAACATACACAAGCATGATTAGTATATTTAAGCAAAACAAACCTTCAACATCCATATGAGATATCTAACATGTTTTAAAATGCTATCAAATAACAAGATAAATAAAAGCATACAAAGAAAACATGAAATCAATCTATCCCATATTAGATTGGTGCTATTGTAGAAAATAGCAAAAAAATTTGAATTTTGATCGCGGCAAGTTTATTCTTTGAACCAACGCAACAAGTACATTGCTTCAAAGAGGGGAAAAATGTAGACATGCAAAATTAGCATCATGCATTAGGTCCATTCATCAATTAACCAAGTTCACCTTCATCCATTCATCAGGTAAACTCATTAATTTCAATCTCCTAAGGTCATTAATTTAAAATTAAACAAACATTAACATCATCCCTTTAATTAAATAAACCAAACTTTATTTAATTAAATCTCCAAATGCATATTCCATCCTTTTCTGATTTAAATAAATCAAATATTCAAGTCAAAAAGGTCAAACTCACCTAATCATCATTAAGCTAAGCTAAATCAGGATTAAATCTAATCTAATGCATGTCGCATTCTCTAGATTTTCCCACTTGCACAAATAAATCAATTTATTGATTTATTAAAATCAACATTTTCCATCAACATGGCATCTTTGAGGAATATTCCCTCAAGTTTGAATTCAAAGACAAGTGGACATGTACACCCAACAAAGCATTTATGAGCTCTTACATGGCTCTTACATGTCCCCTTGCACAAGTCAAACTCAACATTTACTCTTAAATTCAAATTTGAAACTCTCTCTCTTAGGCACATTTCTCAAATCTTGCAAATCCCTCAACCTATGGCAAGTTGACAAGTGGCCTCTTTTCATTGGTCTATTTTTAGTCCCACATTCATCCATTTGGCCAATCTCTCATCAAGAAAAATCAAGCTTGACAGGGGCATACATCATAATGTTAATGGTTTATTTGCATCCATCCTGCATCCACAAACCATCAGCATCCTGCATATCATTTAACATGCATGTTCTTCATCATAATATAGATATGTTAGTCTAAGCATCTCATAAATCATCACATTTGCATAATCACAACATATCATCATCATAATATAGATCTGTTAGTCTAAGCATCTCATAAATCATCCATTGCATAATCATGGCATATCACATCATCCATTTCATCCATCATATCATCATTTAAGTTGTTTAAGATAATATAGATTTGTTATTCTAAGCATCTTAAAAACATCTCATTTGCATCATCATCCATAACCACCCATCTTGAACCTCTTTATCGCGAGATCGACCCTCAAATCGAATCTTTTCGCTCGATCTCTCGAGGGGGCAATGTACTAGTGTACCTCTTTCCACTGGGGCATCCAAAAAAAATCAGAAAAGGATGGAATATGCATTTGGAGATTTAATTAAATAAAGTTTGGTTTATTTAATTAAAGGGATGATGTTAGATGCTTGTGTATGTTAGTTATTTAACAAGTTGCATAGGATTTGTGGAGGATTTGTGGAGGATTTGATCAAGAATGAAGCCTTTATTTATAGATTTTCTTGATGAGAGATTG
>VDFB02109042.1:75548690-75663718 GCA_007258455.2 Sequoia sempervirens | reverse complement strand
TTGTTGGGTAATTGCATCCACATTTTTTAACAAATCCTTCAATGAATCTGCTAGATGTATTCTTTCTGTGGTTGAAGAATTTTGATCACTCAACCTACTAATAATATCCTCAACTTCTTTTCTATTGTTTTCAATTTCACTCCTCAAATTTTCTTGAGTGCCAGGAGGGTATTGAGAGAATGGTGGGGGAGGTTGATTTTGTTGTTGAGGGTGATTTGGTTGAGTATTTTCCTCCTCTTGTTGAGGATTTCCTACAAATTAAAAAAAAAAACATTCATTTCTAAACTAAAACAAACAAAATCAATTTAAAACTAACAAATTCAAAACAAATACCAAACAATACTTACCTCTTGCATCTCTTCGTCGTCGTGGCGCTATATTTGTGAAGAAATCCAATTGTTGTTGATGAATTTTGAATAAATCACCTCTCCAAGAACGCGAGCGCGTAAAACAGGGTTTTTGGCCGTGGGCGGAGCTAAAACACAGAAAAAACCAAATCAGAAATGATATTTGGATTCGCTTTTTTTTTCTTTTAAAAAGCCATAACGCGAACACGTTATAACGTGTTCGCGTTATGGCTTTTTTTTTCTTGTTTGGCCACAAAAGTGCGACCATCTTGGTGCACTTACCCTATAATGGTTAACTATTAGCATTTGTCACCTACATGGTACTAGTGATAGTTGACTAAACTACACTTGCATCATAACATGGATAGCTCTTGGCCTCTTCACCTTCATGCTACTAGTGAAAGCCAACCAATTCTTAAGATATGACATATAGCACTTGGTATTAAATTGCATAGTATTGGTGACATCTATAGTTATTTGCACCTATATCAAACTCAAATTTGGCATGTGGGGTTATCCTATAATCAAGAAAACTTAATCAAGATATCACAAGGATTCATAAACACTAGGTAGGTTGAATGGATACATATGACAATAAATGATATATAGACCTACTCATAGAGTCCTACATGCCTTGGGATTATACCACCAACACATAGATAACACATTGAACCCTATTGACCTAGCTTATATCCAAAAAAATATACACGTACACAAATACCAAATAATAAAGTAATTAAGTCCATTCACTTCATTCAATTGTTATTTAAAAACACATTATTTGTTACATAGAAATCTAATCCACCATAGTAATATTAAACAATATCCTAATTTTATGTTCACAATATTTTTGCATATTACTAATTATAAATCTTAGCACACAATTATCCACCAAGAAGATTTATTTAAGGGAAAAACACCACACCATGTTTGGTAATAAATATCATTAATTCCCATGGTTGGTGAGGGCAATCATAAGGAATTTCATCCTAAACTTAACATAGATTGTAGTACCCCCAATTAAAATATTGAGTAATATATGATTAAATTACTCACCTCACATATTTTAATACTTAGTAATTGAATTCCCTTTGTCCCTAATCATGATTAGATTACCAAATAAATAAATATATTTATACCAACTAAATACAACACTTATGAACTATCAACATAACAAGCCACTCATAATATATTATTTATTTCAAGTTCAAGAACTATAGATATTTCTAAAGTTGTAGGCCCAAATCAATCATCACAAGAAACTAACAATCAAGTTATTATATATGGCACTTAACAAGTCACCCATAAAATACAAGGAAATGGAACTAAGGTAGCTATCAATAACTACCAATTATAACATTAAAGTGATCAACCATCTCAATGATAAATTCACAACTAGATCCTATGCATGGGACCCCCAAATCCTTCATTACTCAACCTTGAATCCTCAATTGTTTACAACAATAAAGCCCAAGTGCATTCTCTAAATAATATTGCCCAAATTTGAATTAAGGGTTTATATCTACTAATTCAATGATGGAAATCAAGAGTTTTCAATCATCTAATCTCCTATAATAGATGAACTAGATGTCCAATAATTTTGAGAGAATGAATTAATAAAACATGCCTACAACATTCATCAAAATGCCTTGCTTATATTGTCTCCTTGAGCACCCAACTTTCTCACTAAAAAGAAACCTTTTTTCAAATGCCTTTTCACACACCACATACAAGGACTAAATAAAATATTGTTTTAATTACAAGATACCCCCACTTTAGTTGCTCACTTTATGAAAATATTTTAAGTGGTCACATTATTAAGACATAAAACATATCACACTTAAAGATTATAAATTCATTTTCCTAAAGCTCACAATAAATGGGAAATTGGTTTATGGAGCATCATTGTAATTTATTGAAAAAAGGACATGACAACTTGGCCTCCCTAAAATTTCTTGTCCCCAAGCAATTCAATTTTGGATGATTCAAAATGTTAGCTCCTTCTCCTGTAGCATATTTGATCGATACGTCTTTCCATCACACTAGGTAATCTATAATGGTTTGGTTTCTCAACTTTATCTCCTAAGTATCCATTATAGAGTAGTTCTAACACATAAGCTTTGGAAGGTACAATTTTTTGTTTCAACATCCTTTTAAAGCACAATTCATGGAAGATGTTGTGAATTCTACTATTCTCTAGTAGTTCTACTACATAAGCTACTTCTCCCACCTTCCTTATAATATTATAAGGACCATACAAATTTGGATTCAACTTTTCTACTCCTTTTTTCTTCAATGAAGATTGCCTATATGGTTCAAGCCTCAAGTAGACCATGTCCCTTGTAGTGCCCCTCATGTTGTTCTTTGTTAGACTGATAGTTGTTCTGTTAGGATAGACATTATGACACTTTGTGGATGTTAGATTTATTGCTATGATGGCACTTTGATGATACTTGGATGATACTTTGGTAATATTGCTACTACTTGAGTTATGCACATGCTATGATAGTTGTATGGACTTATTAGTTTATGTGGATTAATTTAACTATGAGCATTACGAGTTTATCTAATCATGGTTACTATGCGATTATCTGGTGATTGTTCTATATGTTATTTAAACTATATAACTGATTATTATGCATTGATGTGTCTACTTGTTTGATGTGTTGTAGTGAAAGAGACAGTGTCACATCACTCATTCGTAAGTACCCTACTACGCTGCGACTTCATTTCATGGCGTGTCTAATTTTATGTTTTTATATATATGCTCGATCATTTTGTGTGTTGCAGCTTGCAGGTACCAGGCATCGACTCCACTTGAATTGACAGGTCTGAGCATGCCTTAAACCCAATGAAAAATTGTTGAATGGAGATAACGTATGGTCCCCTATCCTAGCCATCATCCTCGAAGAGGGTGAGTATCTAGTCAGTTATCCCGTCAGTATTGTCTGTTGTAGTCAGTTGTTTTCTTTTTCGACCTTGTTTATGCTCAGGGGATTATTATTGATATTTGGTTGCTTAAACTAAATTTGTTTAATAATGTTGTTTGATTAATTGATGAATTAAATAAATTATTAAATAAAAAATGTTGATAAATGGATGTATAAGTTGTTCTTGGTTAATTAATTTATTAAATTAAAATTATTAAGTTAAAAAGTATTTTGACAACTAAATATAAATATATTTATTATTAAAGATGGGATTATAATAAATTAAAATGTGGGGAAATATTATAATATGAAATAAAATATTAAAACATAATGTGATAATGGATAAACAACAAAAATAATTAAAAAAGATAAAAAAATATTTCTTAAAGCACATGCGTGACTTCGAACTGATTGTCGAAAAGAAACTTGTTTTTGTGAGATTTTTATTTGATTTTTGTTTTCGAAAATCAACAGCTTTCTTTTGTAATCAATTATCATATTTTGGAGAGAGGGGAATTATTATTGATTTCTGGGGTTTTCGAAAAGAAAAACTGTGTCTGTCTATAGAATAATTGTTGTCTGTGGACTTTCAGAAAAATGGGTGGACTGTTTCAGAAAAATGGGTTTCAGAGAAGTTGAAATTGTAGCGAAAGATTGATCTCGGTTTCAAGTTCATCCCTACCAGTGTTGGAATCCAAGTTGGCTTCGTCTCTATTCTTTGCCTCGATATCTGATCAATGCATTTTGAATCCGTTCTCTCTCTTGTTCATTGAAAATGAATGTTTGTCTGTTTGGTATTGTTTGGTAATGAAGTATACATCTATTTTATTCCCGTATGAAGAAGCAATTTGAATAGGCATTCGAATATATGTAAAGATTCTGCAATCTTTTCTTTTCAGTAATTGACTCTTCTCCTGTCGCTGTATTGTGACGGATTTTCTTCCCAGTAGTATTGCCATTGCATATCACTTTTCATTATGAAGAAAATTTCCTTTTGTTCAGCATTCAAATATTTACCTAGCTTATTGTTTGGCGTATGCCTTCTTGGGTTGACGTTTCTTTATTTCAATGTTATGTACCTTGCATCCATTTTCCGCCTTGAAGATTTGTTTGTGATATCGCTGGTGTTGCCCATAGTTGAGTTCGATGCTCTTATTTCTTCTGATGCTCGTTGCATATATAATGTTGTGGTTCAATTTATGTATAGTTGTTGCTATTTACTGCCTTAATAGTCTTCAAGAATCGGCTTACCTTCTCATTGCGTACATTCCATGGCGCCTTTTCTCCTGTGTCTCACATGCTCTACTGGAGATTTTGATCCCTATTTGGATAGTTCCTTGTCTAACGTTGATTCCATTTCCAGCGCATTCCACAGTTATTGAATATTACGATTTAAGTCAATTGCTAAGTTTTCAGCCATGGCAATTTGTTAAGTCTGTGCTTGTTTGGCAATCGTTGGCTTATCTTCATCTAGTTAGCAACTTGTTGTTTGGGAGTCGATGTGTTTGCCCTACGAAGAAATTCGATGGAAGTTTCATTGTTTGTAGTTTGTTGTAAGGGTCATTTATTTTTTCAGATTGAGTATGCTTGAAATCCGTTCCATGAGCATTCGATTTACATGTGTATTTGGCAGTCGATGCATCATATTGATGGAAAATGTTTATGTGATATTTTATGTTTAAGGTGGTAGAATTGTTAGTTGCTAGAAATACAAGAAGCTGTATTCGAAGCTTTGTAAGTTTGTTTCATTGCATTTGTTTCAATTACACACACACATATATATATGCATGAATACATTTATATGTTTTATAGTGATAAAAAGGAATATTTTTTTCTTTATGGTTATTTGGTTATGAAGATAAATAAAGTGGAAAATTAAGTAGGAAAATAGAGTTATTATATTCAAATAATGGCAAGATTTGCTAAAAGAGAAAATTAGATTATTTTTCGTAGTTAACCTTGAACACTGATTTCTTTTATAACCTTTTAATAGTGGAACTCACGGTTGCTACGTATATATGTTTATTTGTATTTAAATAATTGGAGAGTTTGATAAATGAGAAATTTAGATTATTTTCTTCATTGACTAGGAACACTAATTATTTAATAACTACTTAATAGCTAAATAGTATATCCACCATGTGTATTATGATTGTTCTATTGGATTTTTGCTTGTAGGAAACCTTGTGTTGATTATTTGAAACTTGGGGTGATAATGGCTATTGTTCAATGTGGGAGTTCGTTTGTGCTAAGTGGTTAATGGTGGTCTTCCAGAGGCTCAGGGGAGTATCTTATATGCTAGGTTTCATGATTGACTCATTTTGAAATGGTTGACAATGTACTTGAGATGTGTGCATGAGGGTCTTTAGCCTTGCACTATTTTCACTTCCTTGTGATTAGAATTTGTGAGTGAGATGGTTTGTGCCTTGCTTTGTGTGTGTGTTTCTTGTGGTTTCATTTAGTGTGCAAGATGGCTTTACCCTACTTGTTGTTTTTGGTTCTTCTAGTTGCAAGTAGGGGGAGTGGTTCTCAATGGGGATTGAAACCCAAAGTGGTGTCCAAGGTAACCCATTTGGGGGTTTCTTAACTCAGTGATAACCTAATTAATGAATTAAGGGGTTGGGTTGGATGATAGGTGTAAGGAAATATCTATATGAACAGAGACTAAGATCTACCCTTTTGTATACAATATAATATAATATAAGGAGATATAAGGGGTTATCTATACATGTGCTATGAATGGATGAATGTCTCTTTGTTATTAGTATAGTTTACATATTTTGTTCACCATAGTACCTTATCACAATTGCTTTTTTCTCTTAATGTATCCTTTGGGGTATAAACTGACTACATAAGAGGTCTTGGGGTACAAATCTCTAAACTGTACTTCCCCATTCTTCTTGCCAACAATTGTTATAATACTTTATTGGATCAATGATGGTTAGGAGACTTGGACTATTGGATGAGATTTATAGATGGCATGGATGGGTTCACTTGGATGCCTTGGTTGCAATGCAAGGAATGGGATGAGGACCCCATGCAACTATTATATTACATATAGACTTGATCGTTGATTGGATAGACACAACACATTCTAGAGAGATCTATTTGACAGGATCAAGAGATAGTTTGGGGAAACTCAGGATGTTCCCTAGGAGCTAGCTATGTTCTCTCACACCGAACGAGAGATAGGAGAGTGGAGACCTATGGCTAGCCCTTGAGTCGTCATAGCAGATTTTTTTGGATTAACAATATTTTAGTGGACATGGGCCTTAGCAGTAGAGGATGTGGGGACAATACCCCAAGTATGATGCATGGTGGGTAGTGTAGAGACCACTCAAATTTACACACCCAAATGGTGTGGCAGTGAGGTGACAACGATTGGAGGTAGAGCCAATTATGGCTCACAGAGTGTGACAATGGGTAGCTGAGGTGATGATTGGAGGAGGTCCTAATCAAGGTGAGGTTGGTGCCCGAGAAGATGGCGGACAACATGGTGTAGTGGTGACCATTGGAGGAGAGAAGAGAGGGGGATGATGGTGGGATGGAGGTACGACTTGTAGTCACCCTAGATGAGTGGGACCTAGCCCGCAGAGAGAGGGATGGTTATCGAACATAGAGGGAAAACATTTTGGTATAGTTAGTTTAGAAGATAGTTGAGTGAGATGTAGAGAAAGCTCGGTGCTAGTAGGCAACATTCAAGTAGCTCAATTGACTATTGAACGAGATGTAGAGAGAGCATGCCATCGATGGCTAGAGGAGGAAGGTGGAGGAGCAAGAGTTGGTACAATCATACCCATGGACTAATATGTTGAGGGCACCTAGAGACTAACTTAGGAGGTGACTTACTATCATACATTGTACAAGGTATTAGTGTATGTGCGAAGGAGAGCATAGAAATTCTCCATGAGTGAGGCAAGAGGATTAATGGCGAGATAAGATGGGTTAGTGGGATGTCCACCGCTAGTTCCACCATAGCCAACATAGGCAGTGGTGCTAACAACTCAAGATCCAAGGGCACAACAGGTAGTTGATCATCAAGTTGGTCGTCCTCATCCACCTGCTTCTAGTTGGAGGAGGAGAGAGGGAGTTGTATGTATTTGTGTTGTACATAAGATGATATAGATATTTTGATGTACATTTTTTTTATATATTTTTGCAAGCAGATGTATATATATACATGGCTCTTAGTAGCCCCTTCGTACAAACATTCATGTATATGAACTTGATCATGACATATTTTTTTGTATTATGTATAATATGAGATGAGATGAAATTTTGATGTGACTATTGATGTTATTGTATGTGATGGATGTCTATGTGATTTAATGTATGCACCTAATGATTTTTATTTGATTTGATGATGTATGATGGGTAAGTGCACCAAGATGGTTCCCAAAAAGGGGGCTTAAGTGGCCACTTTTTTTTTGAAATCAGGAAATGTTGACCTTGGACGTGAAATTGAGGATAGTTACACTCAGAATTTTGAGATAGAACAAAAACAAGGATCAAAGTGCTCCGAGTCTACTTTCTAAACTATTAATCTATTTTGAAAATGGTTGAGATTAAGGGGTTCAAAAGAGGGATGTACACAAATTGGTGTTGTTTTTGTCAGAAAAACATAACATAGCAACTCTTGTACGACTTGAGTACGGTAAACTTTTTTGTAGTATTTTTGAAATCGCTATGGTTAGAAGTTAGCTAACAACATCTAGTTGATGCACAATTTTTCTGATAATTTTTTATGAATATTTTTTTTACTAATTTTCAAAGTGGAACTTCCTAAAAAACAGAATTTTGGCCATACTACCCCAACAAATTTTAGAAAATAATTGATTTTTTTTTAAATTTTGTAGAATGGAGTTTAGTTTCTAAAAATGTAATTTATTTTAAATTTTGATGAACGGTTAATTTATAACAAAAAAAGCACCAAACACTACTTTTTGGAAAAAAACAGACATACAAACAAAAGAAATTATGGATGAAAGGCTTAACATTGTCAAAAAGTGAAAAAAAATACATTGTTGGATAGCTAAGAGAGAACCTAACATTACCCATGTTTTTTATTTTGTCGATATTGAACTAGATACAATCTTGATGGTGAGCACAGACCCAATTATGTGAAAAATTGTAGAATTTGCAAAAACATATCTCTGGCCTTGTTGGGAATGCCCTCCAAGCCTTTGGGTTGGTATTCAAAGAAAAATACTTTCACTTTTTTCTTTTTTTTTAATGCGAAATAACGCGAGCACATTATAATGTGCTCGCATTATAATGCGGGCACATTTTTTAAAACATTTTTCAAAAGTGGCCAGAAAATTGGTACCCAACTTCATGCACCTGCCCTAATAGATGGATTTATGATGATGCGTAGATTAGTTGATGATATGATGTGATATATATTTGATGATGATATGATCATGGATGCAAGATGTGATGTTATGATGGTACTATTTTGTGGATGCAGGATGCGATGGATTTTTATTTTTTATTATGTCATGATACTCATAAAATAGCTAGTATGATGAGTAGGATAGAATAAACAATTTTGGATAATAATGGATAGATGATTAGATAGATAGATAGAATAATGGATGATATTGATCATATATTAATGAAAACTATAGTTATTAGGATGGTTTGAGATTTTATGATTGAAAAAAGAGATAGGAAAGTTGATTTTGCTTTTGCTTTTTGGTTATGCTAAAAAATGTAGAGCAATCCTTATTTTGATATAACAAGTAGACACTATGCACCAAGGTATGAAGAACTAGTAGGATAGAAGAAACAATTTTGGATAATAATGGATAGATGATTAGATATATAGATAGAATAATGGATGATGTTGATCATATATCGATGAAAACTATAGTTATTAGGATGGCTTGAGATTTTATGATTGAAAAAAGAGATAGGAAAGTTGATTTTGCTTTTGCTTTTTGGTTATGCTAAAAAATATAGAGCAATCCTTATTTTGATATAACAAGTAGACACTATGCACCAAGGTATGAAGAACTAGGATGGTGTTGTATCTATTGCATGAACTTTCTCTGCAAACAAATAGGAATGTCCTTGTTCATACCCGACATACGAAAAACCTTATTTGATCATATAGAAAACCTTGTAGGTGTAGAGCTTGAATTTGCTAATTTAATTAATTTAAGCATTCAAAAAGAAACTATAACTCATAGTCAACTATTGTTCCAAAGAAATGAATAAAATGTTAACATTTAATTTCATTGTAATTTTTGAATCTAATGTTTACCAATGGGTTGGACAAAGTCAAATAAATTTAAAATGGTCTCCTTTCATTCTAACTTCATGCCCTATTATCCTTTTATTCTAACTTTCAATGATCATATCTTGGAAGGTACTACAAGAGCTAATAAATTTGTTGGGGTCTTTTACAAGGCCAATTAATATGATTCATAAAATCCAAACTTCCTTGGTTGTGTGGAAAATTCTTTAGGTAAAGAACAATGGCCAATTTGTACTAAATTTTACAAGAAGTAATAAGGTGTTGGTGGTAAAATATGGACTCATATGCATTCTCATTGTGGGTGATTTAGAGATCACCATTGTTTGGTACAAGTTATATGATCTTTAAGGAAAATTATTGGCATTATTGGTGCTACTTGAATTGGCAAAGAATTACTCAAACTATTGGAGATTTATTTAGACCTTTTTTTAGTTGCATTTTGAACAATTTCTAATCTTTTGCACTAACACATGCATATAACCAAAGGTGTTTTATTTGTTGACCAAGCAACTTATATCATTAACAGAGCTTAGATGTTGTATAAGCTTAATTTTTCATGTGTGTGAATCTTTTATTGTGTTTAAAACTCTTTTTAGGTATCGTAAAAGTGATCTAATTGTGGTTTTAAAATGTTCTTCTCTATACCCATTTTATTAGCGGAATGAAATGACGTTATTGGGCAAACTAATATTTGTGCAATCCTCTTCGTTGCATTTAATGGAATTGAACATTTCCACCGTCCACTTCTTTAACCATCTATTTTTCACTTTCATTAGTCATTTTCTAGCACTTGAGGATATTTACTAAACTCAATGTGTCGACCATTTTTTAATGATCTTAATATATTTCTTTTGTGCCCATTGCATTAGCATGTTGAAATGTTATCTAGTAATAGACATTATCTTACATGCATTTTGAGTCAAGCTTAGGCAAGTGTAATGTCAAGCATGTCTCAAAATTTTTGTATCTTTATGATCCTCATCTACAAAGCTAAGATACAAGGAATATTTAGTAGAAGAAATTTAGTATGCTCATCTTTCATCTCGTAATTGTTCACCTTAAATCCAGTTGACCACTTTCCATATAGTAATTGCTTAACACACCCAATCATCATGTACCAAAAAATAGGAGAAAGTGAAAGGCGCAAGGCTTTCCATTGTGGTGATTGCATGAGTACCGAAGGAGGACCATATCATTGCTTCTATGGAGGGCCATACCGTTACCTTTGTTTTTCTATGTTTTCATAATCATGCTACTTATGCACCATATATGTTGTCATTTTGTAGGTATCCTCCAGTTTTTGATGTTGTTCTTGTTTAAGAAATGTGGGAAACGTTGTCATGAGTGATGTTCAGACTCAAGTGACTATTCACTATTTTCCATTTATGTCTAAGAAAATCAAATTATAGTTTTGGCTTAGCTACTTATTGACACATTTTCGCAAAATATGTATCTTATTTTCATTTGGGACTATAATTTCAGGCCATTATTCATGTTCAGGCTCTTCCTCATTTATTACTTCTCATTATTCATATTTACAAAGTATATGTAACAACTACAATTATTGCATTACTAGATCAAACATACACCTATATGCAATTCATGTTTATGAGAGTTCAAAGCAATATCACAAGTTTCGACAATATACAAAGTGCTCCAACATACCATCACAAAGTTGTTCAAATGTATAATGACAATGGAACAAGATTTGAATTTTATCAAATAGGTAATGCCCTAGTATGCAATTCAAATCTAGTTGAATTGCCATTATAAATTTGAACAACTTTGTTATGGTATGTTAGAGCATTTTGTATATTGTTGAAACAAAGGTCGCGATATCACTTTGAACTCTCATAAAATGAGTTGCATCTAGATATATGTTTGATCTAGTAATGCAATAATTTTAGTTGTTACATACAACTTTACAAATATGAATAATGAGAAGTAATAAATGAGGAAGAACCTGAACATCAATAATGGCCTGAAATTATAGAGCCCCAAATGAAAGTAAGATACATATATTGCAAAAATGTGTCAATAGATAGCTAAGTTGAAACTATAACTTGATTTTCTTAGACAAAAATGGAAAATGGTGAATAGTCACTTAGAGTTTGAACATCATCACCGATGGCAACGTTTCCCACATTTCCTAAACAAGAACAACATCAAAAATTGGAGAATACCTACAAAATGACAACATATGTGGTGCATAAGTAGCATGATTATGGAAACATAGAAAAACTAAGGTAATGGTATGGCCCTTCGTAGAAGCAATGATATGGTCCTCCTCTGGTGCTCATGCAATCACCACCATGGAAAGCCCTGCGCCTTTCACTTTTTCCTCTATTTTCGATACATGATGATTAGGTGTGTTGAGCAATTATTGTATGGAAAGTGGTCAACTAGATTTAAGGTGAACAATTACAAGATGAAAGATGAGCACAGTAAATTTTCTCCACTTCATATTCTTTGTATCTCAACTTTGTAGATAAGGATAAAGATACACAAATTTTAAGACGTGTTTGACAATACACTTGCCTAAGTTGGACTCAAAATGCATGTACGATAACATCAGTTCCTAGATAACATTTCAGCACGCTAATACAATTGGCACAAAAGAAACATATTAAGATCATAAAAAGATGGTCCATACATTGAGTTTTATAAATATCCTCAAGTGTTAGAAAATGGCTAATGAACGTGAAATGTCCAGTTCCATTAAATGCAATGAAGAGGGCTGCAAGGATATTAGTTTGACCAATGACATTATCATTTCATTCCACTAATAAAATGGGTATAGAGAAGAACATTTGAAAACCACAATTAGATCACTTTTACACTACCTAAAAAGAGTTTTAAACACAATAAAAGATTCACATACATGAAAAATTAAGCTTATACAACATCTAAGCTCTGTCAATGATATAAGTCGTTTGGTCGACAAATAAAACACCTAATATGCATGTGTTAGTGCAAAAGATTAGAAATTGTTCAAAATGCAACTAAAAATGGGTCTGAATAAATCTCCAATAGTTTGAGTAATTCTTTGCCAATTCAAGTAGCACCAATAATGTCAATAATTTTCCCTTAAAGATCATATAACCTGTACCAAACAATGGTGACCTCTCAATCACCCCCAATAGTCTGCTTATACCTAGGTAGGAAATTGTGCATCAATATGAGAATGCGTATGAGTCCATATTTTGCCACCAACACCTCATTGCTTCTTGTAAAATTTAGTATAAAGTAGCCATTGTTCTTTACCCAAAGAAGTCTCCACACAACCAAGAAGTTTGGATTTTGTGGAGCATATTCGTTGGCCCTGTAAAAGACCCCAACAACTTTATTAGCTCCTGCAGTACCTTCCAGGATATGACCATTGAAAGTCAGAAGAAAAGGAGAAAAGGGCATGAAGTCTGAATGAAAGGAGACCATTTTAAATTTTTTTGACTCTGTCCAACCTACTGGTACACATCAGATTCAAAAATTGTGATGAAATTGAATGTTCACATTTTATTCATTTCCTTGGAACAAGACTTGAACTATGAGCTATAGTTTCTTTTTGCATGCTTAAATTAAATAAATTAGTAAATTCAAACTGTACACCTGCAATATATTTTCTCAAACAATTCTTTTAAAATTTATTAAATAAGATGCTGCCCATTACCTACTTAATTATTTCAGCTGCAGTGTTGAGAGGATTGGTGGTGGTGGCCACTGCTCTGAATGACCAGATTACAAGAAATATTACAGGAAAGATGACAGTATTGCAATAAATATTTTAGGAAAGTGAATAGAATTCAAAGAAAGTATGCAGACCACATCTCCTTGCCTTACACCCAATCTGTATATAGACTAACTGCAACATGTCTGATCTTTGTAGGCAATTGTTGGTACGAAATTAGTTCATTTTTTGAAGAATCAATCGGATAATTTCTGCAACTTATGGCTTTGGAGAAATTGCAATAGCTACATAACCAAAATGCAGTTGCCAGCTTCTTGCTATGGTGGCAGAGGAATAATTCTTGTCCCCCCTCCTCCATGTCATTCAATGCATGTCTTGAATCTGGAAAATACCCTGCCGCCTTAATCTCCCAAGACAATTCTTCCAATTTTGCATGGATTGATTTGAAGCCCTTCTCACAATTCATGTTGGACAAGCATCTTTCAATCTCCTTCGTGGATTCCTCTCTTTTTTATTTTTCCCGATTTCCACTTCCTCCAGATTTTCATTTCAGAAATGTGCAGGTTACCTGAAAACAAGTCAAAGTCATGACACCTCCATGGAAACATAAAATGGAGGTGTCAGGAAACAGGGATTTAACAAACACTCCATCAATCTATATAGGCAGTGACGCATTGCATACCATACAGCCGATTTTATGGTAACAGTATACTATAATTCTCCAAAGTTTAAACTCCAAACGCTCCGGAAAGAACACTTCTTAGAATAAAACTGGGTACCTTCTTAATCACTGCAGGTATGGCAGAGTGCACCCTTATATAGTGCAAAACTAATTTTACAAATTGCTTCATTTAGCATTACCAATAATCTCCACAAGAACATTCTCCTTGCTTGAAATGATGGAACCGGTTGGCATCTCTCACAATTATTTGTCTTGCAGCTATTTTTGAGATAAACTTGGTTGCAGTGTGGCAATCAACACATACTCGAAGGTTCTTGATGACTCTAATAGTTGTTCCAGGGGGAGTGTTCAATAATCCAAATGCAATTGCCAACTTCTCACTATGGTGGTAGAGGAATAATTCTTTTTCCTCCCCCTCCACATCATTTAGTACATGTCTTGAATCTGCAAAATACCCTGTTGCCTTCATCTCCCAAGACAATTCCTCCAACTTTGCATAGATCTCCTGTGTCTGCGGATGTGATCTGTCTCCTACACAGAAAGCATGTACTATTTTATGGCCTTCAATCCAACTACATCCGGGGATTTTTTTAATTTCATTATCTTTCATCAATCTTCTTACCATTTGAACCTCATCCCTTCTGCCCTCCTCTGCATAGATGTTTGACAGAAGAACATAAGTTGCAGCACTTTTAGGATCCAGCTCAAAAAGAAGATTCGCTGTAAATACTCCTAACCCTACATTTTTATGTGTTCTACAGGCACCAAGAAAACACATCCACACAACCATCACAGGTTTAATTGGCATTTTGATGATAAAGTCTAGAGTTTCCTCAAGATAGCCAGCACGACCAAGAAGGTCAATCATGCATGCATAATGATCAACTGTAGGTGTAATGCAATAAGAATCATTCATGAGGCTAAAGTATTTACAACCCTCATCCACTAAACCTGTACGGCTGCATGTTAATAGAACACAAGCAAAGCTTGCATGATCAGGGTGTGTTGTCAGAGTCCTTCATTAATTCAAAGAGCTTGAGAGAATCCTTGCAAAAACCATTTTGGGCATATCCTGCAATCATAGCATTCCATGATATAATATTTCTTTGAGGCATTTTGTCAAAAAGCTTACGTGCTTTTTGTATGCTTCCACATTTTGAATACATGTCTACCAGGGCACTTGCAACTACAACATCAGACAAAAATCCACCTTCAATTATGTTTTGATGGATGTCCATCCCCTGCTCCAATGCTCCCATTTTGGCACAGGCTGGGAGAATGCTGGCAAAGGTTGTGCAGTTAGGCCTTACACCTGCCAATTGCATTTGGTTAAAAGTTTCCAAGGCCTTCTCAACAAACCCATTTTGTGAATATCCGGAAATCATTCCAGTCCATGAGACAACATCTCTTTGAGGCATTTTGTCAAACAGTACACGTGCTTTGTGGATACTTCCACATTTGGCATACATGTCTAGAAGGGCACTTGCAACTACATTTGACAAAAATCCGCTTTCAATAATGCTTAGATGGATTTCCATGCCCTGTTCTAAAGTGTGCAGTTTGGCACAGGCTGGGAGGATGCTAGCAAAGCTTGTGGAATCAGGCTTTACTCCTTGCAATTGCATTTGCTTATAAGCTTTCACGGCCTGTTCTACAAAACCATTTTGTACATATCCAGCAATTAATACATTCCATGAGACTACATCTCTTTGAGGCATCTTGTGAAACAGTTCACGTGCCTTGTGTATGCTTCCACATTTTGCATACATGTCTATCATGGCATTCACAACTACGACATCTGACAAAAAATCATATTCAATTATGCTTTGGTGGATGTTCATGCCCTGTTCTAAATTTCCCATTTTGGCACAGGCTGGGAGAGTGCTGGCAAAGGTTTTTGAGTCTGGCTTTACACCTGCCATTTTCATTTGCTTAAAAGTTTCCAAGGCCTTTTCAAGAAACCCATTTTGTGCATATCCGGAAATCATTGCAGTCCATGATACCACATTCTTTTGAGGTATCAAGTCAAACAGCTCCCGTGCCTTGTGTATACTTCCACATTTTGCATACATATCAACCAAGGCGTTTGCAACTACAACATCTGAAAAAAGTCCCTTTTCCATTATGATCTCATGGATATCCATACCTTGTTCTAAAGCTTCCATTTTGGCGCATGCTTGGAGGATGCTGACAAAGGTTGTGGAGACTGGCTTTACACTTGCCAATTGCATATGCCTATAGGTCTCGACAGCCTGTTCAACAAATCCATTTTGTGAATATCCCGAAATCATCGCATTCCATGAGACCACATTTCTTTGAGGCATGTTTTCAAACAGTTTACATGCCTTGTGCATGCTTCCACATTTTGCATACATATCTACAAGGGCATTTGTAATCACAAGATCTGACAAAAGTCCCCTTTCCATTACACTTCGATGGATGTTTATACCCTGTTCTAAAGTTCCCAATTTTGTACAGGCTTGAAGGATGTTGGCAAAGGTTTTGGAATTTGGCTTTACACCTGCCAATTCCATTTGTTTAAAAGTTTCCAATGCCTTTTCAATAAACCCATTTTGTGCATATCCTGTGATCATCGCAGTCCACAAGACAACATCTCGTTGAACTATTTTGTCAAACAGCTTGCAAGCCTTGTTTATGCTTCCGCATTTTGCATACATGTCTACTAGGGCACTTGCAACAACAATATTTTGAAATAATCCATATTTAATTACGCTTTTATGGACATTCATCCCCTGTTCTAAAGCTCCCATTTTGGCACAGGCAGGGAGGATGCTGGCAAAGGTTGTTGAGTCTGGCTTTACGCCTTCCAATTGCATTTGCCTAAAAGTCTCCAAGGCCTTCTCGAAAAACCCATTTTGTGCATATCCTGCAATTATTGCAGTCCACGAAACAATGTTCTTTTGAAGTATTTTGTCAAACAGTTCGCATGCCTTGTGCATGCTTCCACATTTTGCATACATATCTACAAGGGTATTCGCAACTACCACGTCGTACACAAATCCTCTTTCTGTTATGATCCGATGGACGTCCCTACCCTGTTCTAAAGCTCCCATTTTTGCACAGGCTTGAAGTATGCTGGCAAAGGTCGTGGAGACTGGCTTTACACCTGCCGATTGCATTTGCTTAAAAGCTTCCAAGGCCTTTGTAACTAAACCATTGTGTGTATATATAGCAATCACCGTATTCCACGAGACTATATTTTTTTGGGGACTCTCATAGAAAAGCCTTAAAGCCTCGTCAAGAACACCATTTTGTGCATATACTGCAATCATTGAATTCCATGTGACCACATTTTTTTCAGGCATTATATCAAACAGTTTACGTGCCTTGTGTATTGCTTGACACTTTCCATACATATCTATCAGGGCATTTACAACTACAACATCTGACAAAAGTCCGCTTTCCATTATGCTTTGATGAATATCCGTACCATGTTCTAAAGCTCCCAGTTGAGCACAGGCTGGGAGGATGCTGGTTAAGGTTGTGGAGTTTGGCTTAACACCTGCCAATTGCATTTGCTTGAAAGTTTCCAATGCCTCTTCAAATAACCCATTTTGTGCATATCCTGTAATCATTGTAGTCCATGACACCACATCTCTTTGAGGCATATTGTCAAACAGTTCACGTGCCTTGTGCATCCTTCCACATTTTGAATACATATCTATCAGGCTATTTGCAACTATAACGTTTGACAACAAACCCATCTCCATTATGCTTTGATGGATGTCGATACCCTGATCCAATGCTCCCATTTGGGCACAAACTGGGAGGATGCTGGCAAAGGTTGTGGAATTTGGCTTTATGCTTGCCAATTGCATTTGCCTATAAGTTTCCATGGCCTTCTCAATGAAGCCATTTTGTGCATATCCTGCAATCATTGTAGTCCATGAAACCACATCTCTTTGATGCATTCTATCAAACAGTTGGCATGCCTTGTATACGCTTCCACATTTTACGTACATGTCTACTAGGGCACTTGCAACTACAACATCTGACAGAAAACCGCTTTCTATTATGCTTTGATGGATTCCCATACCCACTTCCAAATCTCTTATTTTGGCACACGTTGGGAGTACGGTTGCAAACGTGAATTGATCGGGTTGGACACTTGTTTGCTGCATTTCGCGGAGCACCGTCAATGCCTCATGAGAACACCCGTGTCTTCTGTAGGCTGCAATGATGGCATTCCATGAGTAGACATCTCGTTCAGTCATTTGGTCAAACACTTGGCGAGCAGCCACTAAACTACCGCATCTATCATACACGCGTATAAGGGTGTTCTGTAAAATTTTGTGTGTTGCAAATTCAAATTCCCTCTCTTTGATGTGAGAGTGGATTTGTTTACACTCTGAAAGGGTTTTCTTGGAAATGCAGGCCTGCAGTAGTTGAAGATAAGTAGACGAGTTTACAGGTGGATTGTGTGTGGTAAGAAGAATGTGAAGCGCTTCCTTCAACCCACCATCTCTGCATAAGGCTGTGATATTAGCGGTGAATTGCATTGGCATTGCCATTTGATTATAATTGAAGCATTGAAAATGTGCATTGTTCCTCAATCCACAAGGAGAGTGAGAGGGTGTGACCCTGTTTGCCCTCAATATTGGCTTTATGATCGTTCCTCTCCTCCTTTCTTGGAATGATAATGATTGCAAGTGGGTTTTGTCAAGAGAACCATCTCGACGAAGCTCTGCTGTACAAATTGATAGTCCATGTAAACCTGTAATGAGCAATGCCTTTCTATCTTACAATTCCATCCTTTTTTCGGTAGATTCCAAGTAAAAAGAAAAAATGCTATTAATTTATTTATTTTTTAACTTTTAAGAATATTAATTATTGAAGTCCTACTCTTATCAATCCATTTAAACCTTCAAAGATAACAAGTTTCCACAATTCATATTGATAATTGTTGAAAGATTTAGGGATTCGATTGTGTGATAATTTTTTGCATCAACATTTTGGATCACACTGTGTGATCCATCATGATGATGAAAAAAGAGAGCTCAAGGATAAGAATGAAGGATAACTAGCATATATATTTATTATTTTAATAATATATATAAAATACATTGAGAGATATCCTATATATAAAATACGTCGAGATGTTCGAGGCGTTGAATTTTTTCAACTTTAATTTTTATTAAAGTTGAATGATGAAAAAATTAAACGCCTCGAGACATCTTGGCGTATTTTATATATATTATTAAAATAATAAATATATATGTTAGTAGCAGCCGCAACGTGCATAACACATTGAATAAATTAATATATTTAGGGTTATGATTAGAGTTAGCATTTAGGATTAGGGTTTATATCATGGTTAGGGTTAGCATTAGGGTTAGGGTTTGGTTTAGAGTTATTATTATGAATAGGGTTAGGGTTTAGTGTTAAGGTTGGGTTTATGGTCATAATTAGTGTGATAATTATGTTAGGGTTAGGGGTAGATTTATGCTTAGGGTTAGGGTTTGGATTATAATTATAACAGGTTTCAGGTTAGGAATAAGGCTTTGGTTAGTGTTAAGGGTAGGGTTGGAATTACTATTAAGGTTTGGATTGGAATTATAATTAGGGGTAGGGTAAGGATTTATATTTGGTCAGGGCTATGGTTTGGGTTAGGGTTAGGTTCAAGGTTAGGATTAAGGTTAAGATTAGCATTAGGGTTAGGATTTGGTTTACGATTATGATTATGGTGAGGGTTAGGGTTTAGACTTATGATTAGGGTTATAGTTAGCGTTAGGGTTTACTGTTAAGGTTTAGTATTATACATTGAATAAATTAATATAATTAGGGTTATGATTAGGGTTAAAATTTAGGGTTATGATTTATATCACAGTTAGGGTTAGTATTAGGGTTAAAGTTTATATCATGGTTAGGGTTAGCATTAGATTTAAGGTTAACCATTTAGGATTAGGGTTTAGCATTTAGGTTTATGATTATGGTTAGGGTTAGGGTTTAGGCTTATGGTTAGGGTTTAGTGTTAAGGTAAGTGTTAGCACGAGGTTTATGGTTAGGGTTAGAATTTTGTTCTATGGTTAGGATTATGTTTAGGGTTTACATTAATGTTCGGGTTAGGGTAAGGATTATGTTTAGGGTTTACATTAAACATAAATTAAACCTAACCCTAATTGAATCCTAATCCTTATTAAACCCTAACCCTAATAGTAATCAATCCCCAACCCCAACCCCAACCCTAACCCTTACTCTAACATTGACCATAATCTTAACTTATAACTCCTAACTCTAACCTTAATATAAATATATAACCCTAACACTAACTTATAACTCCTAACCCTATCCCTAATTGAATGCAAATCATAGCCTTACGATCTATCTTAGAATCCTAACCCTAACTATAACCCTTATCTTGTTGATATTCAACCCTAATTGAACCTAAACACTAATCCTAGTTCTTTAAGTCTAACTATAACCCTAATTGAACCTAAACACTAACCCTAACCTTAAGTCCAACTATAACCCTAATTAAACCCTAAACTTAAGCCTAAATGAACCCTAACTGTAACCTTACTTTAACCCTAATTATAATTAAATATTAATCTTAACCTTAGTTAAACCCTAACCCTAATTAAATATAAACCCTAACTGTATCCCTAATGAAATCCTAATTGAATCTTAACCCTTACCATAATTGTAACCCTAACCCTAATCCTAATTGAATTCTAAGCCCAATCCTAAGCCTTACCCCAAACTTTATCCTAGAACCCTTACCCTAATTGAACATCAATTAAACCTTAACCAACCCTAATTGAATCTTATTCCTAATTAAATCCTAACCCTCACACCGATTAATCATCTAACACTAACCCTAACCCTTACACAAACCATAACACTAATCTTAATTTGTAACTACTAACTCTAGCCCTAACTCTAACCCTAATTGAATGCAAACCCTTTAACCCTAGGATTTATATTAAAACCCTAACCCTAACCCTATTAAAATTCAACCTTAATTAAGCTTGATCCCTAACTCTAAGCCTAACCTATTGAATCTTAACCCTAATTGAACCCTAACCCTAATGCTAAATCCAAGCTTTATTTTAAAACCCTGACCCTAACTAAACCTCGACCTAACTTTAATCCTAGTTATAACCCTAATTGGCCTCTAATTGAATCCTAATTGAAGCTTTATCCTAAATGATCCCTAACCCTAACCCTATCCCTAATTCAACCCTAATCCTAATTAATCCTTAACCCTAACCCTAATTGTCATCTTGAACTATCTTCAATCACCTAAACCCTCAAAGCTTTATCTTATAATTTTTGTTGAACCCTAACCTAATTGAATCCTAACCCTAATCATATCCATCTCTCTCTGTATACATATATATCTCTCTCTCTCTCTCTTCGAGCTAGGGAGATATACATATCTCTCTCTCTCTATATATATATCCTAATCTAATACATTTGTACCTCTCTCTATATATCTCCCTCTCTCTACCTCTATATATAACTTCCTATATCCTTCTATCCCTCCATATATCTCCCTCTCTTTATCTCCCCCTCTTTATATCTCTATTTCTCTCTGCCTCTCTCTCCATATCCATCTTCATCTCTATTTATATCTTCCTTTCTACCTCTCCCCTATCTCTATCTCCTTACCTCTCTAGGCACATATCTCTCACTCTTTCCCCTATATCTTTTCTAATCTCTCTCTCTCTCTCTCTATATATATATATATATATATATATATATCTTTACTTCTCTATTCTCTCTCTCTATTTCTCTCCCTCTCTCTCTCCCTATATATATCCCTCTCTATCTATATCTCAATATCTCTCCCTCACTCACACACACACACTCCTTATTTCTCCATCCCTATATTTATCTTTATATATTTCTCTCTCACACACACAAACTCCCTATTTTCCCCTCCCTATATCTTCCTTTCCCCCCTTTATCTCTCTCTCTCCCTCTCTATTTCTATTACTTATCTCTATCACCTCCTTTATCTCTCACTCTTCCCCCTCTATCTCTACCTTCCAATCTCTCCCTCCATCTCTCCTACTCTCTCTATATCCCTCCCTATCTCTCTCTATTTATCACTTCCTATATCTTTATCTTGCTCTCTCCAACTCCCCCTCTTTCATTGTCTCCCTCTTTTTTTCTCTATTTATCCCTTTCCCTCTTTGTCTCTCCTTCCATCTCTCCCTCTATATAATTATTGCTCTATCTTTGTCTTTGACTCTCTATATCTCACCCCCTCCATCTTTCCCAAGTTGTATCTATCTCTCCATCTCTCCTTTATATCCCTATCTCTCCCTCTTTCTATCTCTATCTCTCCCTCTCTTCCCTTTCTCCCTATCACTCCTTTCTATAAATTTATACTTCTCTCTTCTATCTCTATTTTTCTCCTTCCTCTCCCTCCCTATCTATACATTTATACATAACTATCTCCCTCTCTCTCTCTCTCTTATGCATACACACACACACACACACACTCCTTGTTTCTCCCTCCCTCTCTCTACCTCTATCTCTATCTCTCCATATTTCTTCTTTCATCAATACCTCTATCTCTATCTTATTATCTCTACATGTCTCTCTACCCCTATATCTTTCCATCTCTACCTCTTATATATCACTCCCTATATCTTTGTCTTTTTATCCCCCCTCATTCTCTCCCTATCTCTCCCTCTCTCTATATTTACATCTTCCATCTCTATCTATCCCTCTATCCTATCTCTCTATTTATCTCCCTCTCCTCTCCATATCCCTCTCCTCCATCTCCATCTCCATTTCCATTTTCATTTCCATCTCTATCTCTATCTCCTTACCCCTTTGTCTCTCTCTTGCTCTTCCATCTATATCTCTCCCTCTTTCCATCTCTACCTCTCCCTCTCTCTCCCTCTCTCCCTATTTGAAGCATAACATGAGCCTATTGGTAATGGAGCTTGATTATCTTCCTGATTTAGATTTTTTGTTTTAGTTGTGTGTAGATCCTTCTAAGTGGATGCATAATTGATCTGAATTTGTCACTTTTCTATTGAAATTTGAGAACTTTATTACACAAACATCATTTTATAAATGGACTACCAATTGACCTCATTTTTACTGCACAAATGTATGCAAAAAATAGACCAAAATTTTCCCTAATTTACCTTCCACACATCTTTGACATACCCATTGCACACCAAAATGTGATTGCTAGTTTTAAATTGATTTTAGATGTGATCTTATTATGAAAGGCCTTATATTAGACTATATATTTAAGTTGCTCTATTTTTGTACAATTAAATCTTCGTTTATAATATTTAATTTTGAATAAAATTGAATATTAATGATTTTTCCTTAAACAAATTAGACAATAATAAAATTCTAAATTGTGTGATACACTTCAACATGTGAAGTTTGAACAATTATATAATGGATTAGATTAAAATACATATTCAAAATCTTATTCAAATGTACTATTTATCTTTTAAGTTGGGGTCTATCATTTTAAGATTTTAAGAACTTCAAACCATAAATATATATCTCTCCTTTTCAATAAATAATTTATGACTAATTCAAAATGCATACTATTAATCTCAAACATTTTAATAAGCTATCTCTATTTATTTTTTTGAAACATTACATCTAAAACCAAACATTTAAATAATAAACTCTCTAATTTTTTTTAAAGAAAACATTGCTAATTTTATTACAGCTTCTCAAACATTCTGCAAAATAAGTTATACATCCTCGGTGTTCTGAATACAAGCCTTTCAACATCCCTCAAATATAGAACTATAGGTCTTGTCTTGGAAACTGTCTTTATAACCTGCAGCATATAAGCCATTCATTAGAGCAAATAGCTATAGACATTGGTAAAAAGCCACATTCATAGATTGAAGGAAGAAGTGAGAAATGAAAATGGAATTTGTGTTTTATGTGAGTAAACCTATTCAAGTGAGTGAATGTTTTATGTACCACTTGATCAACATTTAATATTGTTAATTGGAGTAATGGAGTTTCGCGCAGAACATTTACAAAATTCTAATATTTTAGATTTTGAGCTTGACATAATACTGTAAAATATCCCATTTTCATTTAAATACAACCATTTTGAACCAAAAAAAAAAATAACTAGTGCTTTAGATTTGTACTTTCTAGACCACTTTTGTTTCAATAATTAATTAGGACTGATGGTTTATCCAATTATGGCAATGGTTTATAAGTATCTTGAGAATAATAGTATTGGCGTGCAATAAAATGAGATCTTTGTCTAATCTACAGACTTTGAAAAACAAAAATAATAGGGGAGAGGGGCCCATAATGGAGCAGGGCCCAATAGTGGGGATAGAAGTAATCCTTAGTGGGGGCCATAGTGGAGCACTTTGGAGCATTTTAATATCCAAATGCAAAACACTTTTTATCCATAAAGTACACAAAGTGACAAATCATGTGATGCCACATCAGCGCACCAATAAAACATGACTTAGTGCACCACTATCGGTCTCACATTTTTTTTGGGGCCTTTTTGAATACCTCAACAAAAAGCATGCTGATGTGGCATCATATCTGATGATGTGGCCCTAAAACGAAATATAGAAGCACACGAGTTGCCAAATAAACTGTTATACAGAATTGGGAATGATTTAAAATTTCTACATAAGATTTTGAAAATTGTGAAAATAAGATGCTCCACGATGGGTCCCTCTCCCCTATCTCATTTTAACTGATAATCTGAATGTTTCGAATACTCTGGCCGCGACGCAGAGACCAGTACTATATATAATAGTATCTAGAGAAATTCCATCTTATATAATTTTACCAACTAAAACAAGGCCTTCATCTACTCTACCTTCCTTGCGTAGACCATTTATAAGGGTGTTATAAGTAAGAAGATCCTAATAGCAATGAGCAGGACTCGTTTTGTGGAAGACCTCGAGTGCTTCATCAATTTCACCCCACATACATAAAGATTTTATCACTCTAGCGAGTTATCGATAGTGAGTAATCATCTTGGAACCGATCTGAAATGACCAGACCAGTTTACACAGTGACTGAAAAAATAGAAAGCCCCTCCTCCTTTATCTGTGACAGCGAACTAACAGACATTCTTATGCATCATCGATTAATAGAATGAGAATGGTGAGCGCAATGATCAAGTTCATTTCGCGTATACAATGATGAGATTATTAGAAAGTATGTTAACTTCACGGGAGTGATTTTTCAACATTAAATTTAGAAAAAAGTTACATGCTAAAATTGAATCTCTCTTTTATCTCTGAAGGATGATAAAACTTCTGTATATGTAGCTTTCAATGGTATGCAGAGCGCTCAATCTAAAATGAACTCTATTGATGAGCAGATGGCGTATTCCTTGCAGTCGTGGTGGCTTCCATACTGAGCGTGCTTGGCTTCCCTCCTCCTCCTCCCTTGCCGGCTGCAATTTCGTACACTCTCATGATCACCTGTAACAACCCAAGCTCCAACAAATCTGATAACTGCATTCTAATAGAAGCAACACACCCCTGTTGTGCCTTTGATTCTCCATTTTCGATCAGCTCCATCAAATCTGATATCGACACTTTAAATCTGATATCTGCATATAATGTCTTAAAACTATTAGTGCTATATGTAAAGATATTCAAAATAAAAATAAAAGATCTTGCACTCAACATGTCATAACTACCATTCTAAAACATGAAAAACGCGTTTACAGTTTCTTTATTTTAAGAAGGTTTATCATGCTACCCTGGTAACAGATGTGCTTCACATAATTTATTCTTCTCCCAGTAAATAAATATGTGAAGACGGCCTTTGCAAGAACACAAATGGGCTTGGCCAAAGCCAAATTTGCAGCAAGTATGAATTCAGCTTGCTCCCATCTCTGCCTGACGAAGTTGCGTGGCAGTGCCTTGTGAGGCTGCCTCGTCGCAACAGAGCCATCGCTTCCTGCGTCTCGCGCTCCTGGGCGAAAGCATTCAAAGACAAATCTTGCATTAGATCTCTTTGCCGTTCTCTCAATCTCCCAACAGAATATTGTATTTTCATTGCACTCTTTGACAGCAGGTTCGACGGAGAGTACGTCAAGCCTTTACACTGAACAGGATTAATACCCCTTTTTCGTTTTTCACTTACAGGTTCCCGGGACTAACGAATTTCTGGGCTCGAAAGCCTTTACAGAAAGCCTGTCGGCTGGTTAATTAACTCCTACACCGCCATCAAGCGCTTGGTTTTAAACTCGTTCTGAGGTTTTGAAGAAAACATATCCAGAAGGTGAAGGGCTCGAGTCCCGGCAGAACGGTTCTATTTTCAGAAACGAGAAAGCAAATGCCATCATCAGTAACCAGGGTTTCGAAAGGGAGAAAGTAGATGCCAATGTTATCGATCGGGGTTTAAGCTTCTGATCACAAAGATGTGGAGCGGTGGGGGAGCAGTAGGAGCGGGGAGTTCTCACATGGCGCCTCCTGGGACAACACCGTCGATTCCACCGCCTAACGGGATGCCTCAGCCGCCTTACGGCCCTCCTCTGAATGCCGCTGATGCAGAGATCATGCTCGAAGAGAAGGCCCGCAAGTGGATGCAACTCAACTCCAAGAGATATGGCGATAAGCGGAAGTTTGGTTTTGTTGAGATGGAGGAGGACATGCCTCCCGAGCATGTCCGTAAAATTATTAATAAATTCGTTTTCCACCTGTAGCCACCACTATACTCGGCCCTAATAATAGAAGAAACGAAGGTTTGAAACTGGAGCCATTTCAAATATTTAAGCCGCCACCACTATACTCGTCATGTGTAAAGTAGTGGAAGCAAATCTGACATTCATGAAGGAGCCGCCTCAAATGAAAACGTTATTAACAGAATACGAATGGACTCCCACCATCAGAATACGTTAGGCCGTGTTGTCATTGTAGGCTTATGCCTCTATGTGAAACAATTTTCCACAATTCATATTGATAATTGCTGAAAGATTTGTGAATTCGAGAGTGTGATAATTTTTTGCATCAACGTTTAGGATCACACTTTGTGTCATTCTTATCCTTGAGCTCTCTTTTTTCATGATGGATGAAAAAAGAGAGCTCAAAATTAAGAATGATACGGAGTGTGATTTGAAACATTGATGCAAAAAATTATCACAAAATCAAATCCACAAATCTTTCACATTTAAACCTTGTAAAGAAATATAATCTTTTCTTTTTAATTAGATTTTTGAATATAACAAGCAATTTAGTTTAATTAAGAATTTTAGAGTTTTAATAGACTATGAGATAGAATTTAGAAAGTTAAAAATATAAATGAGTGAAAGTAATTAGTAAATTTTTACTCAATAGTTAAATGTTTACTTTTTTCTAATAGTTTTTAAACTATAAGTTATAATTGTTTAATTTTGAAAAAAAATGAATTAGATCATTCTTAGACTTTGGCGAGGATTAAATCGACATCGCAAAATGATCTTAATCAAGTATGAAGAAATGAACTTGTGCACATAAATGAACTTGAGAACCATAGATCTTCTATACCTACACACATAAATTTACCTTGATGCTTGGACCTATAGTAAAAGACCAATGGTGTTGACAAACACTTTTTGGAGCTTGTTAAACGTGGATATTCTCCTTATGATAAGCCTTATTAATTGATTTTGAAAAGTGTTAGAAGATGGCAAGCAACAATAAATGCAAGTGATGTTGATGTTGTTACAATGAACATTAAATAAATAAGCTTGTGAGTTGATGCATGTGGCATGCAATGTAATGGGTGTCATTGTGACCTACAATAACCCCAGAAAATAATCCTTAATTTATTTCTTAAAGTAAGAACTTGTGGTTAAAGCACATGTGTCGTGTTGATCAAGCTCACATTTGATAATCTCTGTAGATAATCATATGCATCCATAGAATGCAAATTTAACCAAATCCCACTTTCTTGGAAGCTTCTACATTTCCTTGAAGTTTGTCAAGACTAACCTTGATTAATGAAATTCAACACATCCTTGAGTCTTTAGTCTTGTTGACCAACTCATTGAATTTATGTTTACACATTTATCAAGTGTCACTTGATCAAATGAAACTCATACATGTGTAAAATGCTATTTGACTATCCTATTTTCAATGCATAGCTTAGCCCATCATAGCACCTTGCATTGTGTCAAGTGTTTCTTGACTAGGTACACTGAACATGCATATATCAAGTTTCACTTGATAAGTATGAAGCACTAGTAATAGTAGTTTACATGGCACGCCTTCCTAATACACATATGTTCATTTTATTGCATCAAGTGTTGATTGATTCTAAACCTCATTAACACTTTGACTTCTGATGTTTCAATTCCATCTATTTGTATAAGTGTTGATTGAATTAGAATATTATTATATGAAGACATGTCATGCCAAATATTGAAAAAATATTCTGCATTGTATCAAGTGTTACTTGATCAATGTTGAATTCTAGTTGCATAAAGTCATGTCATGATTTTATGTCATTCTTGGTTATTTTTATCTTTTATCAAGACTTAATAAGTTAAAACCCCATCACATCACTCCATGTTCTAATTCTCGGCATGCTTCTATAATTAGCAAGATTTAACCTCTATACCCCTTTTTCCTTTGTGTTATTTGCACTAGGTCAATATCACTATAATTTATATTGACATATGATTAGATTTGGTGTTTAAGTTTTATTAGGCTTAATGTTCCAATGTTGCTAAGTTTGGTTTGAAGTAATCATCCTTCCTAATTTATAGGATTCCCTCATAAATCATTGCTTCTTAGCCATGTATATTCAACATATTACTGCATTACATGTCAACATAGATAAAGATTGAACATCTAGTCAACTCTAATTGGTATCCTTTCATGTTATAACTAGATGAAAGATTATAGAGATAAGAACACAACTCTTATAGATTTCTCTAGTCATTTTTCATGCTATTATACTGTAGCAAACAAATCATTGTTATCATGAACCATGAATATAATTCTTAATTATAACAATTAAACCTTTCACTGTTCATCATTTTTGTAACTGTATACATCATGATCATAACACAAACACCATATTTCTAACAAATTTGTTTCCACATATACTTTAATTTCTAAGAAATTATTAAGGAAAAATAAAATTTTAGATCATTCACAAAAAAGATTTAGTCACTTTTGTATGAGCACCTAAGATTTCACATAACTAACAATTAACTCTCCACAATAATTCACTAAACACATTTCATACCCATTAATCAATACTTGCTAAAATTGAGAGACAAAAGATCATAATTGAGCTCACATTGATAGTCAAGACATTTCAACTTGTCAAGTCTCAATCATAGTTCAAATTTCTACAAGATTATCTTGTATTAGATAGAGGAAATAACTCAAGACTAAATTAAACTCATAAAAAATACAAAATTACAAACAAAAATTCAATATTTAATATTATTACCATTGCTAAGATACCCAACATGCTACAATAGTGCCCTATTGCCATAGTGAAAACACATTATCATAATAGACTGTGAATGATGATCTACACCAAGCTAAACAAAGACAACACAAACAAGGTTATTCATTCAAATTAGTACACACATCATTCCCTATGAGATTCTTGATCAAACAAAGATGAAAGCATGAAATAAAAACATAAAAGAAAGCAAATGAAAAGCATGTCAACAAACTAAATAGATCAAACCTCCATCCCATAGGTGGATTGGTGTCACTTTGATGTGGAAAGTGGTCATTTCCCAATCCCTTTGATAAGCTTCAAGATCCTTGATGAATTTGGAGTAGAGTGACAATGCTAAAGATTGTGGATGAAAATGGATTTGATAAAGTCAGTTGCCCTCAAAGACAGTGATAGAAATTGGATGATTGATGGATGAAATGAGCATAATGACTTTGCATGGATTGTGGATGCATATTGTGAAAATAATGCTTCTATTTATAGAAGCCAAGGGTTGAAGAATGAGAGGATTTGATGAATGTGGGATAAAATGGGAGCCAATGAGAAAATGACACTTGTCACAAATCTAATGGGTGAAGTTGGAACACATTTTGGGAAATGTGTGAGTGGAGGAGGATGGAAGAGAAATAAATGAGCATGGTTGGGGATTTGAAAGGTTGTAAGAGGAATTGAATGAATATGGATGAGATTCGAGAGGATGTAAGAGAAGTCATTGCATTTGTAAGAGGAATTATTGTGGATGTGAAAGGTTTTTGAAAACCTTTGGAGGGAAATTGAATGAGAGGTTGTTGAGAGGAATATTCCTTGGAATATGCCTTTGTGAGGATAAATAGAGGAATTATTTAATTAAAAGAAATGAATTTTATGTGCAACCCGGTTAGTTGACCGTGGGTTGATTTAACTCTTGAGGAATTAAAAGTTGGAGGATTTATTAACGTTGATTAGAGAGTGATTTAGGATTAATTAATTGGAATGGGTTAGGGGATTGTGACATTTGATTTAATTTATTTAATCAAATGAGAGGACTTTGGGAGATTTAATTAAATGTGATGAAAATTAGTAAGAAGAAGGGTGAATTAATCAATAAATTTAATTATTTGATTAATAGCTGAATTTAACTAAATAATGTTGATTATTTAATTAATTGATGAATTTGAAGTGGTTTAGGAGGAAAATGTGTTAGTTAATTAGAATCAGATGCATAGTATCAATCGAGACTTTTTCGGTTTCTACATTTTTCTCCTCTTTGAAGCGAAGTACCTGCTACATAGTATCATAATTTTTTGGATGCCCCACTATTGCCCCAGTGGAATAAATTATGCTGCTACAATGCCCCCTTGAGAGATTAGACAAAAAATTTCAATTTTGGGTTGAGCTCGCGATAAAAATTTAAGATCAATTCAGCTTAAAGATGATTAGAAATCTCAAATGTCTGATGTAGATAGATTTGATGATGTATAGAGAGTCAGTGACCATGGGTAGCCTCACGTATATTTTGATATAACACACTAATCTGATACTTGTATAGAAATGTTAGTAGAGATATAAGAATGACAAGAATAAGATGGATATAAGTAGAAGAATAAGATGGATGAACCCTTGATTCTAAGAAGATGCAGAAGTCCAACAAGTCCATGAGTCATCGAAACTTTATTAGATATGGTGATGAGTGATGATGATTTGCTTATCTAGGGATTGGAACACAAATGGCACAACTTTCCTTAGGTTTGATAAAATACATAGATACAATGCATCAAGGTATAGACAACCACAATGGCAGGGTATCTAGTTCCATGGACTTTGACTCGATAAACAGATAGGAGTATTATTGTTCACACCTAACTATGGAAACTTTGCTAGGATGCACTTTAGAAGTTTCAAACATCTCATACCAAAACATGGAAAGGTATAACCTATCAATGCAATAGTCAAAAAAACTACCCAAAACACCTTTCATACATACCTAACAAAACAAGTATTCGCCAAGTTATATTACAAGAACATCTAACAAGCACAAAAAACAAAAGATAATGATCAATGCCCCATTCCTTTTTCTCTAAATCATTTTGATAGACATCATTGAGAGGTCATTGGAATGAGCGCAATAAGATAAATCAAAGAAAATATCAAGTGACCAAACAAGCCAATGTTCTTCATACTTCTTGCAAAGGGGATGTGATTTGCTTAGGATAAGTATCCAAAGTGTTTTCCAAAGATAATGCCCATTGTAGGAAGGATACATCCTAGGATATGTTAGTGGATGGTGGCAAGTTGTTTTGTTTAGGATAAGTATCCAAAGTGATTGCCAAAGATAATGCCCATTGTAGGAAGGATGCATCCTAGGAAATGTTAGTGGATGATGGCAAGTTGATAGGTTGTTTGAAAAGTTGTTGATATAAGTTTTAATTGACATGTTTGCTAAAAAAAAAAGTGTTTGATTTTGTGTTTAAAATTTTGTTGTTTCAATTTTGATTTTCTGTTTGAAGCTTTTTTTTGTTGATTGTTGTAGTTATTTCTATTTGTTTTGCCAAAGGATGAAGGTGATGGTTGATTTTTTATGGATGATTGATTATCGCAGGTGAAGCAAAATGAAACAGATGGATTTTTTCGAATATTTGGATGTTTTTTATGTTTTTGAAATGTTATGAGTCTATTTTTTTGGATTTTTGAGTTATTTAAATGTTTTTGTGTCTTAGGGGGCCTACATTTAAGCTTAGAGACAACGTAGTTCAAATAACTATGATTTTAACATTTTTCTAACTTTGATGAGTGTTTTTGGATTTTGATATGATTTTAATGTTTTTGGGTTTTCTAATTTTATGAATGTTTTTGGATTTTTCGATTTTCTGATATTTTGATGATTTGGTTATGGATATGCATGACGATATCAATGATCTATTTTGGGATTTTGTTGAAAACCAAGCTAGGGTTGATTGATCGGATTGATGGATTGATGATGATAACATTGTTGAGGATACACAACAATGCAAGGATAGTCTTAAGCAACACAAGGATTGGGAAGGCTATCCCTAGATGATGATGGATTGATTGGATTTGATTGATCAAGATTGATGATGATAACATTGTTGAGGATACATAACCATGCAAGTATAGTGTTAAGCAACACAAGGATTGGAAAGGATATCCCAAGATGATGATGGATTGATTGGATTTGATTGATCAAGATTTTGAAGCTCAATTTGGAACAAAATTTGTTTTGAATGATTTGATGTGATGTGAAGCATACGTTGGATGCAACTAATATTGATTGTTTGGATTGATGTTTGATGAAAGATAAAGCTTGATAAGGAACATCTTCTTGTCAAAATGTGCCATGGGCTAGTGATTTGGATTTTTTTCTTACAAGTTTTTTGACCAATTTGATTTTACGTTTGCCAATGTTTGGATCACCACATAAGTTGGAAGATATAGATCAAGATTTATTTCCAAAGCAAGATGTAAATATTTGCCCCTAGTGTCTAGCAATGTATGGAATGCCATGGGTGGATGCTTAGATAGATGTATGGATGGAAGGATATGGAATATCTTGCAATAAGATAAGGTGTTCAAATAAAGAATGTTCATTTGGATAATGCTTCATGGCTTAGATAATGCTAGGTAGGATAGGATCAATGAAAATGACTCATGTCATGATGTTTACCATAAGCAAGTGTAAAGTGTACACCAAACTTTATCAAGATCAAGATAATGTAGATAGATGGCAATGGGTTAGATAAATGGTTCATGGATGAATGGATTTATTATGGATAAGATGGATGGAATGTTGGATTTTTTATGGATGAGATAAGATGCTTTCACCTAAATTAGTGCATGTAGATGCTCGATTCTACACATGATGCTTGTTTGCCAAGTTTTCATCATGACACTTGTCCAAAGTTCCACCATAGTGGTTTTCATTGGAAGACGATTTTTATCTTTACTATTTTCATGATTTGTTGATTTTTTGGTTTTTTGTGAGAGATTTTAAGTTCACGTTGAACCACCTGGTGGTGTCGATGTAGATGCTTCTTCCACAATGTGTCATTGATAACCTGCTTGAAGAAGCTGCTTTGCCAAGATATGTGCCCTTGAATACAACTTTTGAGATTAATGATCTACTTTGTTGATACTGGAGTTAACTTTGTCTTTGTGCACACATCGCAATAGAGTGCCTTTTGAATCCTTAAGATGAAGGGTCATTTCCAATACATGGTCAATGTGAGAATTGGATATCATGCGTGGAGGTGCGGATGGTGTTGTGTGTTTAAGAATAGGAGATGGATTGGTTGATAGTTTGGAATCTTTGACTCTCCAAACTTGGGAAGATGGGCAAGGATGAGTGGATACAGAAGTGTGTTTGGAATTAAGACCGACTACTTAATATACTTTGTACATGTTGCTTTAGAATTTTGTTGTTGCCTTTGTGGACATCTTTGATGGATGCTTTTCCCTTTCTTATTTTTCCCCATAGTTTCTTTGACTAATGGAGTTTGATAGGGATAATCTTTCTTTTTATTCTTCGATATCCACTTGTATTTGATTTTTCCTTCATGCTTTGCTACTTCTTTTCCTTTGATGATGTTCTTCTTGCTTTGATTCACATCCTTCTTTTGATATTGGTCCTAATTTATGGATGGGGTGATGGGTGGATGAAGATTCATGGCGTGGTTGGTTGTAGTATTGGTATTGGTTTCACTAGAAGGACTCTTTGTGCTCCCTATGTTGATGCTTGAACTAGATAAAATTTCCCCTAGTATTATAGATGTATCACTGATATGTTTAGATCCCTTAATTTTTTAATAACCAAGACCTTGATGCTTAGGATTGCCAATAATTTGCATCAATTCTAGGATACCTTGTTCATGTAGGCCTAATCCTCTACCTTGACAATTCTTCTCTTGAAAATTTTTATTTTCAATAGGATATGATTTAACTTGGAAACAAGGTGCTACTCCTTCTCTACTCTATTGCGGATCTTCAAAGGTGATAGCTTCTTCGTTGATAAGATAGCTTTCCCTAAAAAAGGTAAGTGATCCAAGTTTATAAGTGATAGGATCCTCCATAAGTGGGACAACTTCTTGATTCATATATTTGGCTTGATCTTGTGAAATATAAAATTTTAATGCTTCTTCAAGAGGTGTTGATGATTCACTGTCCACGTAAAAGTCTTCCTCATGATTCATTTTTTATATTCCTTCACAAGATGTTTTTTATTCACAACTTCTATAGAAGCCTTCTTCATGACCCATTTCTGATATGTCTCTAGATTTTTCTATATCTTGATCATGTGTACAAATGTTAAGAGTAGGAGACTCTTGTTCCTTGGTAATGATATCAAGAGTATGAGATTTTTTTTTGAATGAATAACATCTACATGTCCTAGGAGTAAGCATCTCATGGGTAGATGGAGGAATATGTGCTATATGGATATGATCATCATTTGCGACATCTTGTATAGATTGGAGAGTGTCCATTAGATCATTGTAGTATCTTGGAGATATGAATTCTTGATCTTGATTAATTTTTGAATTGCTTTTGACATGCTTTGGATCAAGTTCTTGACATGGGTCAATTACAAAGGATGGATTGCTTATAAAGGGTTCGTAGATATCTTCATTAGGAATGGGAAGTGGCTCAATATCCTCTTGAGATTTGATTGGATTTGGATCAAGTATGAAGTTGAAGATTCCTTCAATATCTGCAACCATGAGGTTGAAGGATGTCAATATGTCTTGGAAAGGACCATTGCTAGACTTTGGTGAAAGATGTTGATCATGCTTTGGAATGAATTCTTGAGATATGTCCTCAAACTCATTGGATGATGTAGAGGTATTTTCAACATGATCATTGGTGGATGGATCTTGGATTATGTCAATAGGATCAAATAATTTTAACACTCCTTGAAATAGATCATTGTTCGAGGGGTTCTAATTATGACTAAAAAGTGACTCTTGTTGTATGTTGATTTGATCGTTAGATGAGGTGGAAATATCTTCAAGGTGCTCATTGATGGATAGATTTGGATCATTATTTTCAACAATTGTGGTGGAGAGATTGTCAATATTTCAACCATATGATCAAATGATGTTAGCATTTCTTGAATTGGATCATTGTTGGGTATTGTTGGTGGATTTTGATCATGATTTAAAAGTGACTCTTAATATATGTTGATTTGATCATTGGATGAGGTAGAAATATCTTCAAGGTGCTCATTGATGGATAGTTGTGATTGATCTTGGAGATGTGATGACTGATCTCCGAGATGGGGTTATTGGGTTTGTTGTTGATGTTGTTGATCTTGATATCCAACCTCTTGACATTGAAGATATTGTTCTTGATGTGGTTTTGGACACAACTCAATGATTTGATGACATGGTTTAACCAGTTGAAGAGTGTATTGATTTTGGGGTGGAGATGTCTCTTGGTGATATGAATCAATGACTTTTCTAAGTATAGAAATTTGATCTCGCAAAATTTGATCTTGACACCCTTGATATAGTTGATTTGGTTTTTGTTCAAGCATATTTAGAATGTATACATGTGTTGTTTGTATGGGATCATGGACAAATTGATTTTGGACAATGTTGTAATTTGGGATGATGTTTAGATTTTGCATTAGAGGTTGACATTGAACATTGTTTTGGTTTGGAAACATATTGCCTTGATTTAGGTAAATTTTATTTTGCATAGTGTTACCTTGACTTGGATCAATACATGGAGTTGTTAACATATTGTTTGGAATTTGAACAACATTTGTATGATTCACAAACATATCTATCCCAAAGTTTACCAAGTGTGGATTTGAAATGTTCATGTTTGGTAAACTTGTACTTGGTATATTTATGTTAGCATGTATTGATTTGGTGGGATAATTTTGTTCTGTTGAAGACTCGTGCATTGATTGTTTGATTGATAGATTTGTAGGTTTGGAATTTGATTTAAATCTACCATAGGGAAATGTGTTCCAAAATTTAGATGGGGCATACTCACATTTGTTGTACCATTGAGTTTTGTAGGAGATAATGATCCCATGTATGGATTGTATAAATGTGAGTTTTGATAATCAATTGGCATTATAAGGCTTTAATAGTTTGGTTGATTTAGACTACTCATGATGTATGAATCAAGTTTATATTCCATGTTTTTCTTGTGTTTTCACCTTGTTGACCTCTAAGGAATTTAGGACCAATGATGAGATGAAGGATGAAAGGGGTGAATGATATGGGTGTTGAACTTTTAGGAACTTTGGATCAATGCTAGACTTTTTGATTTTGATTGTTTTGATTGGCTAATGAACTTGTGAATCCCAAGATGTTGGATGTGGCCTTATGATGAACTTGTTCAAAGGGGTGCTAATTTAACTAGAGGTATGAGAAAGGATGCATTCTCACACTCCCAACTAAACAAGGTGATTTTGATGTGTTTTAAGGGTTAACCCAAGTCTAGAATTTTGTTTTTTTCTAAAGCTCTGAAAGTTGTTTGTGGGATGGAGATGATAAATGTTTGGGATGGATGAAGTGTTGGTTTTGATCCTAAATGAACCTAAGGAGAATTGTGTTTACAAGACAAAGATATTTAAGAACATTCCTTACCCTATGAGTAGTTCAAACCAAAAGAACAATGTTTGCGTGGAAAACCATATGACCAAAAGATAGACAAGCACATGTGTGGGGTTCAATTTGATTTTAATCTTGATTAATGAATTGCTTTTACCACATACACATGTCTTGCTTTAGTTCCAAACTAAATGTCCATGTCTTAGCTCCTCTTCATTCCACAAGGTCCATTATGTGAAAATCAAAGAGTCAAGGCCATAGTTTCCCTAGGTTGACTTTAGAGAGAGAAAATTGAGATATAGGCCCAAATATTTAGAAGCCTCTAAGGATAGAATCCCTAGGGACAAGCAAAAATATGTGGACTTTTCAAAGGTATTTTATTTTTTCAAAGGGTTTGAAATTTGATGACCTTGTTGAATGTTTATTTCCAAGTTTTGAGATTTCAAGCAATGTGTTTGACTGACTCACAAATTTTACAACCCTAGGATAGAAAAGACAATATTTGTTGAGTCTCCACTCAAATTTCTCCAAACATTAGACAAAGCGAACAGTTAGAGATTTGGCGACACTAGATCCCCTCCACGACACACACTTTTCAGGACCATCAAATCTCAAAACCTTAAAGATCTAGAGATCAAAAGGATTTTTTCTATTTCTACTATTGAATAGTACAAATGTGAAGCGGCTTCAGAACGACCATTCTTGCACCAACAAATATTTAAGGATTTGTGGCCTTCTAAACAAGGGGTTGTAGTAAGAGCATCTGGTTCAGGGGACACTATGATAAACTCCCTCAAGAGGTATCCCAACCCTTAGAACAAGGGATTTACACATAATAAAGATAATGGGGGAGAGCTATCATGCATCACCCCTGTTGATTGTGAACTTTCCTTGCAATCACAAATTTATATAGCAGTTCAGAAGAGCCTGGCTTATGCTCATTACCACTTGGGTCATTCCCTTGGGGTGAGTAATTTTTCCCACCAAGGTAGATCCTCTAAAGATAAACAATAGCGAAGAAGTACATTTGTAGTTCAACTGCCTAAATCACTTAGGAGGGAACACACACAATTTCCCTTTCCTTCACACTTTTATGATTATTCAATTTTAGCTCCAAATTGAAAGGTGTGGGTAAGTTTTAGAACAACCAATGGCACTAGAATGATTTTGATTCTCAAGATCACTGAAAACTGTGAGAGAAGTGCATATGCATTTGAATGACACAAATTGCAAAGAAAATTACAAGACAATGAAAGCACAAGTTCTTTTAAAACCCCAAAGCAATGATGAGTTCATTTTAAGCACCAAACTAGATGTGAGTTTGCCTTGTTCAATTTTAGCCGAACATAGCAATGATTTAGTAAGTTTGTAGGTTCAATTTTTAAGCCAACTTTGAAAGAAAGATTGCAATTGTTAATTTTTAGATCCCAATTGAAAACTAGTAGTCCTAAAGCATGAAAGGAAAATAGCATATGAGAGGTTATTTTTCCATGAGTGTTTGAAAACACTATTACAATGAATATAAAATGCTTTTTTATTTCACTTCAATGCTCCATACTCCTCTTCAAACCTACAATCCAAGCTCCAAATGTTAGATGAAATCAAGAAACAAGAAGATATGAGGGTTAGATAAATGATTAAGCATAGAAACCCTAAAACTTAGACCAAGTTACAATGTGATTTGAATTTAGGTGAAAATTTGAAAATTTTAACTCTATCAAAGTTGAGAAAAACCTACACCATTGGATAGCTTATGAAATTCTACCCCATTTCAAAAAAACAAAAAGCTTCAAAAAAGACCAAGATATGGCCATTTTCAGATGGAGTGCAAAAGAAAGAAAACAAAGGCAACCCTATTTGTAAAGGCAACGCTATATTTGCAAAAGCGACTCTATATCATTGCAATGGTGACACTATTTAGCAAAGGCAATGCTTTGGTAAAAAGAACAAAAGCGACGCTCTGTAGTAACTAGGGACCTCAAAGGCGACTCTATGATGACAAAGGTGGCTCTATTTGCAAAGGTGACGCTATATTTTCAAAAGCGACGTTTTGGTAATTTCAAAGGTGATGTCGCTTCCTAAAACCTGCAAAAATGTGATTTCTAAGCCAAAACGTCAAAAAATTAAATGGTTAACCCCCTTCTAGTGCCAAAATGTGAACAATGATCTACACCAAGCTAAACAAAGACAACACAAACAAGGTTAGTCATTCAAATTACCACAAAAATTATTTCCTATGAGATTATTGATCAAACACAGATGAAAAGATGAAACAAAAGAACAAAAGAAAGAAAATGAAAGCATGTTAAAAAATTAAATAGATCAAACCTCCATCCCATAGGGGGATTGGTGTCACTTTGATGTGGAAAGTGGCCCTTTCCCAATCCCTTTGATAAGGTTCAAGATCCTTGATGAATTTGGAGTAGAGTAACAACATTGCCTAAGATTGTCGATGAAAATGGATTTGATAAAGCCAATTTTCCTCAAAGATAGTGATAGCAATTGGATGATTGATGGATGAAATAAGCATAATGACTTTGCATGAATTGTGGATGCATATTGTGAAAAGAATGCTTCTATTTATAGAAGCCAAGGGTTGAAGAATGAGAAGATTTGATGAATGTGGGATAAAATGGGAGTCAATGAGAAAGTGCCACTTGTCACAAATCTAATAGGTGAAGTTGGAGCACATTTCGGGAAATGTGTCAGTGGAAGAGGATGGAAGAGAAATAAATGAGAATGGTTGAGGATTTGAAAGGTTGTAAGAGGAATTGAATGAATATGGTTGAGATTTGAGAGGATGTAAGAGAAGTTATTGCATTTGTAAGAGGAGTTATTGTGGATGTGAAAAGTTTTTTAAAACCTTTGGAGGGAAATTGAATGAGAGGTTGTTGAGAGGAACATTCCTTAGAATATGCCTTTGTGAGGATAAATAGATGAATTATTTAATTAAAAGAAATGAATTTTATGTGCAACCTGGTTAGTTGACCATGGGTTGATTTAACTCTCGAGGAGTTAACAGATGGAGGATTTATTAATGCTAATGAGAGAGAGAGTGATTTAGGATTAATTAATCCAGAATTAATTAATTGGAATGGGTTAGGGGATTGTGACATTTGATTTAATTTATTTAATCAAATGATATGACTTTGGGGGACTGAATTAAATGATTTGATTTAATTAAATGTGATGAAAATTAGTTAGAAGAAGGCTGAATTAATCAATAAATTTAAGTTTTTGATTAATAGCTGAATTTGTTAAATTTAACTAAATAATGTTGATTATTTAATTAATTGATGAATTTGAAGTGGTTTAGGAAGAAACGGTGTTATTTAATCAGAATCAGATGCATAAAAATCAATCATGACTTTTTTAGTGTCTACATAGACATTACATTAGAAAATAATCACCCTCTATAACATATTAGAAATCAAGTTCAATATAACCTACTCTAATTCAAGGGGGTAATGCCATACATTGCACCATATGCACCATACAGTGTACCTTATAATAATGCTACATTCATTGTCAGTATTGAACATTAATTATTAATACAATCACCATGTATAACATAATTACCATGTGATACTTTAGTCACCTTGCATAGTCATTGTACTATCACAACCAATGTACACGTTAACTGCTAATATGCATTCATCATTCTATATAATAGTCATTTTTCTCGAGAAAATCCGTGAACAATAGTAGTGATAGTATAAGCTGCATAAATGTACAAATTTGATTAACTCAATTTAAGGTACATGTGATTAACCATAAACCTAAAATATAAAATGAATAAGCACAAAAAACAACAATAAGAAACTAAAAAACTCATAAAAATAAATGCATAAAATTGAATGTACATGGAGAAACGCTTTAGGGAAAAAACTCCACAATCAAAGAGAGAACAAGTCTAATCAATCCAATAAAAGCATTACACCAATACATCCAACTTCTACCTTAAATCTAATAGCATTCTAGTAGCATAAAAGTTCTCACCCACCATAGACCCCTGAAACACTATTCAACACATCCAAATTATATATAATGGGAGAGGAAAAACCCTAAAAGGTTATACAAAACCAAAACTACCAAAATCCATGGCATGGAAAAAACCCAATGCCCCTTCACTAGATTATTTAATACACCATGAAAATTAACCAATAATGACAACATATTTGAACCATGTAAAAAGTGAACACACTTTCCTAAGTATAGAAATTTATTTCCAAGCCATTACAATGCATGTGCCTTGCTTATCAACACAAGATGCTCTACTCTCCCACCTAGTGCTAAGGAATAAGAAATTGGTATAAATAAAGTCAAGATACTTCCTCACACCACTGTCATGAGTAATGTCCCTCTAATTACCACTATAACTAATATTCCAAGTTACAAGCATAATAATAATATTTATCGACCATCATAGGCATCCAATTATCCATTCCATTATGTTTGGAGATTTGACATTAGTATACATAGAATTTGCAAGATTAATATCACCAGATTATTAATAATCACCCAATTGATATTAGACTTTGAAATGAAATAAACAAGAAGCATAAAATGAATCAAGTACAAGACAAGGTCCATGAAATCCTTTCACTAAGATAACTTATCCATATTTTCATTATTGTTATAAGTGAATTTACAATATATTAGAGTTGATTCATCAACCTTACAGCCCCCAAGGATCATCTACAATCAAACACTTGTCATAAAAAGAAAGAAAAACAAAATTACAAAGGGTGAGAGACTATTGATTAAAAAGAGCATGAATCATTATGAATGTACAAACATCACAATATGAATCATACAATAATTAATTCTTATAAAAGGAAAAAGCAACTCTAGATGAAACCCTACATGACAATAAAAATAAATCATGGCATGTATCCCAATCCTATGTCTTGAGATAAAAAAGTGCATGACCTAAGTAAGCTTAAGTAGCTAGTGTGAAAATGAACCTAAATAATTAAAATATTAATTAGGTAAATACCCTTTTACTTTAACACAAGCCCCTTAAGGAAATTTTTTAGTGTTAAAAAAGTTATTATCAAACTAGTTAGCTTTTTGCATACTTAGTAGTCATGTTAACACCACACTTAAGCTCACTTAGAGTTTATCTAGAATTTTGTCTCACCTCATGTAGATTCACCAAGTGTCCCAAAACTTTTCCATAGAGTCCTACACATGTTTCATACTTGGAGGGTAGTCAGAGTTCAACTCGTATCGTCTCACCTCTTCATCCTTGCATTTGTAAGCAAGGCCCATTTGTATATTTTAAACACATCACATGCATATGATATTTTCTCATTTTTCTTATGCTCATTGTGTGGATTGATTCCCATACATATTCCTATCAATGAAGTGTCATGGAGCCAAACAAACATTTCCATTGTGTCTAGAAGGATCAAGAAATGAAAAAATACCTTTCATTTTGTCAATTTTGGTAATCTTTAATTTTTGTAATTATTTTTGCCCTTGTATTTTACACACTCTTCATTTGTATATTTATGGAAATAATATTGTGCTCATATTTTTTTCACTTGTTGAAGGTTGTTTCATTCTTTTAGATATTGGCATTCTCCATCATGGTATCAAAGAAAACTTGCAACTTCAATCAATTTCTCTCTTGAATTTGTGAGGGTCGTGAGCATCAAGTTTCAAACGGTGCATTCTAGAATAAAATTGACATCACCATTGTACTCATAAGTGCTAAGAGATGAATTTTGATATATAACACTTGGGTATTCAAAGGAAAAAAAATGTGTTTTTTGGGGCCCAACCATGAAGGGTCATATGGAAATCTGTATAGTATGTACGAATTTGTATGATCATATTTTTCAGCATACCATCTTGCATCAACCTCTTGATTTGTGTGTTTTGATTATAGAAAATACAAGTTTTGAAGGGACCTGAAACCTTTTACAACAGAAAAGATAAAAATTTGCTCATAACTAAAAACATTGAAACACTAGTAACATCTAATAGCAAGCCAACAACTAAAACATAGAGAACCAACAACAAAAAAGCAGTAACAGAAAACAACACAAACAATGACACTATTTTATATTCTTCAAGGTGTTTGCCACCTCAATTTCTTAGTTTCGATGCAACTCAACCATGTCCATCAGCTCTTTCTTCTCCTCTTCAAAGGTCTTTCTCAAGTTGCCCCTGGCCCTTGTACTTGGGCCTTTTGCTTCATCTTTCCCTGCCTTCTTCCCTTTCCCTTTTAGGGAATGATCCTTCTCCGTCAGCTCAACAAAGTAAAGTTGATCTTCCCTTAGTTCACTTATCTTATGAAAGAGGACCTCCAAAGATTCAACATTGTTCTTAACTGGACTGTGGCTAGCATGAGGTAGCTTCTTAATGTCTACATTGGTTTCATTAATCCTAGCCTCTATATCAAAGAGATGCTTCTCACACAAGGTTTTAAAATCTACAAATGCACATTTCAGGTCCACGAGTCTTTCAATCAAGATGTTCAAGGAAGATCCCTTTAGCACATTTTGCAAATTTTCTTTTAGACTCCTAATTTTGATATTCACCCTATTGAATTCTTGTAGAACCCACCTGGATAGTTTGAATGTGGAGGTAGCTCTTGAACGAGCCATGTCTAGGAGTTCGAACATAGAAGTATTATCATCATTAAGGAAAGTAAAATCTTCAGAGAGGGGGTTTACCTTTAATGGCTTCAGTTTTCCAGTCTTCATGCCCTCATCCTCATTCACAAACTTTCCACTAGAATGATCCACATTGGGAGAGATACAAACAAAGGAGTCATTGATTTCATTGGTTGAATCCATAACACCTTTCTCCTTGCCTTGGTTCTCAATATCCTTCAAAACCTCCTTCACTATTTGATTTTTTAGCTTTGCAATCTGCTTAGAAACCCTACACGACATTTCCATGGGTTCCTTACCATCAACATTATCTGGCAATACAACCTCCTTCCGATCAACCATAGAAAAAACATGACCAGTAGCCTCCTTGTCTCCCTTAGAATGGGAGTCACCAGAGCTGACCTTGGTATCATTACCAATGGAAGGGGAATCCGACTCCTATAAAATTATCCTCTTAGTAACACATTTCTCTTAAGATTCCCCTTTTTTCATTTCTTAGAGGGGGCCAACACAAGGGACAAAAACCCCTCCTCATCCTATTCATTCCAATCCTCCTTACCACTAGCACTAGTATCTGACCCAGTCGAGAGGGAGTCTTCACTAATAGTCTCCTTCCCTTTCAATGACTTGACAAGGATATGGGCCCTAACGTGCTCCATAATGAGTAGAATAAGGCCCTCATGTAAAACAGGGGCTCTCCTATTTTTTGAATGGGCATACATCGACACTTCCAACGATGATAAAAGAAAGAAGGGAAATGAGATAAACAATCCATGCCTGAAATGGTTTAACAAAGTGAAATGATGACCAAGAATTGCAGTATAATGACCATCTAGGGTCACATACCGCATGAATACCTCTGCAATATCAGCCCAAATTTTCTTCAAGGAAGACTGCTCATAGCCCCAAGACTTCAGATTAATCAACTTCTTTCATTCATCATCTTTAAAGAATTTCTCCATGGCATCATCATTGCTTTTCCTTTCCTTGAAAAACTTACAACCCACCATCAGCAAGCCATTGACGAAGGTAATAAACTCCTCATTTATAAAAAATTCCATACCCTTTACCAGAAGCCTTTTATCATTCCAAAAGCTAACAAAGTCTTCCAAGGCCTTAGGATCAAGGCCATGAAGCCTATCCAAGAAAGGCGTGAAATTATCGTACTCTAAGATTCTTCAACTTTTATGATTTTTCCTCCATCTTGCACAAGAGTGAGGCTCAATCCTGACACTTTGAATAGAAACCCTAGGGAGGAGGCAAACTTTCAAAAACAAACCAATAGAACAATACCCACAAAGCGTGTGGTGAAAGTGTAAATAATAATGAAAATAACACTCCAGAGAATGAGCTCAATTGTAGCCATCTCCTCGCAATAAAGACTTAGCATCCTCGGAAAGGAGGGAGTATTCACTGATACATTTTGATCAATTTTTCGACGACGGCCTGTCAGAATTTCGACGGCTGTTCGTCGTTGTTATTGTGTCAGAATTTCGACGACATTTGAAACGTCAAAATTCTGACCCGACATCATCATCAAAAAATTGATCAAAATGTATCAGTGACTCTTCCCACATCTAGAATCATTAATTCTGACAAACTCATTAGTGAATAAGTCTGCCAATGAATTTCCTTCTCGATAGATATGAGTAACACGAGTTTCCTCAAGATCTAAGTATCATAATAGCATCCTAAATCAAATGATCAATGTTCCAGCTTGGCTTATGAGTTCCACATAGGAAATTAATTATATTAAGTGAATCTCCCTCTACCCAAAGTTTGGAGTACCCCTTGTCCAGTGCAAAATTGATACCAATGAATTCAACCTCAGCTTCTGCATGATGATTGTACTTATTTCCCAATGGGAGTGCCATCACACCGAAGAATCTATGAACATCATCTCTCAACACCCCCCACAACTTCCAGGCCCGAGATTACCCTTGGTTGCCCCATCAAAGTTAATATTAACCCACCTAGGAGGAGGGGGTCTCCACTTAGTACTCAATATGGCACTGATGCTCAACTTACCAACCTCAAATGGTATAGAAGAAATCCTCCACTTGGAAATTACCATTAAATCATAGCCACCCAAGCAAGAGGATGTGACACATCGAGGAGAGTCAATGCCATGAAGAAAAAAAATCTCCAATATAGCCCTTCGAATTTTGATAAAAATACTTTTCACCTAGAGCTTAGACTCCCAAAAAATACGGTTATTTCCTTATTTCCATATACCCCAAGCAATATGTGGGGCCATAAGATCCCAAATCCTTCTAAGGATGGGGGATGAAGAGGGGAATTTCCACTAATAAAAAAAGCTACAAAGAGAGTCCAAGAAAACCCAATCCAAATCCCAGAGATCAAGAAACTTACTCCAAATGAGATGAGAAAAATTGCACCCAATGAACAAATGAAAAGCACTCTCTACATCATATTCACAAAGCACGACCTATTAGGAATAGAAAATCCCCTTTTACAAAGATTATCCTGAGTTAGCACTTTACTTTGCATTAGGAGCCAAAAGAAAACATTCACCTTAGGTACCAATAGCTTATTCCACACTTTCCCCCAGAAAGGACAAGGATCAGGTTTCACCATGGAGTTGAAAAAGGCTGAGGCCATAGAAAAATTACCATTGGCACAAGGGGCCCAAATCACATGATCAAGTCTCAAAAATTGGGGAATCCTGATATCAGCAAGGAACTCCCAAAGAACATTCAACAAGGGATCCCAATTCTAAAATTCCTTCCACGAATCATTCTAAATATAGTCAGCCACCATTGTACCAAAAAGGCATTTGCAGGTACCAAGAATGGGAGTGGCCCATGGACGATTCACAAGAGGTTCATTATTACACTAGACATTTTCCCAAAAAAGGATCGTGGATCCATCACCCAACAACCACTTAACACCTTTAGCAATAAGTTCTCTGCAAGGGGTGATATTCTTCCAGAAACAAGATCCCAATGGGAAATCCTCTGAGTTTAGGATGTCCCAAGGTCTCTCCACTCTGAACAAATATTTTTTCTTAACTGGAGCGAAGACCAACCTACCTCCCCTTTCAGGTGTCTCCAAATAATCTTCGAAAGTAAGCCCTTATTGAAAGATCTTATGTTTCTAATGCTCAGACCACCCCATTTCTTAGGCCTACAAACAAGGTCCCACACAACAAGAGGAATTCTAGCTTTAGCTTCCACCCCCAACCATAAGAATCTTCTAGTATTTATTCCATCTTTTCTTCAAACTTCGTAGGAATCCTAAACAAATTGAGAGCATATAAAGGAAGATTCTGCAAAGAAGATGAGAGAAGTTGAATTTTCCTTGCCTAGCTAAGCAGAGCTCCCTTCCAACTAGCCAACTTCCTATTAAACTTGTCCAAAATCCCAATCCAAAAGGAATATGGGATCTTAGAAACACACAAGGGAAGGCTCAAGTAAGTTGACGGTAAGTCACCTCAATTACAAGAAAGAATTCTTGCAAGCTTTAGTTGGAGGAACTCAAGAGTATTGAGAAAGAACAATTGACTCTTGGGGAAATTAACATGCTGACCAGAAGCCTTCTCATAGCCTTCAATCAAAACTTTAATATCCCTAATTTTTTGGACAGAGGATTCACCCATCATAATTGTATCATCAACAAACTGCTGATGAGTGATGGACTTGCATCTAGAAGAATATTCCTTCCCAAAGCCTTTGCCATTAAAATAAACAATAACGAAGAAATAGGGTGTCCCTGTCTTAAACCATGAGAGCTCTAGAAAAATGCAGATGGAGAGCCATTAACAAGAACAACAAAAGAAGGGGTCGAGCTAAGTTGTTCAACAAGTTGCATAAACTTTTGAGAAAAATTGAAGCAAGTCAGAACCAACAATAAGAATTTCCAATTAACCCTATCATAAGCCTTGAGAAGGTCCAACTTAAGAAAAAAACCATTTCTTCTTATTAGCATACAAAGAATGAGCCACCTCATGAACTGTTATGATGGAATCCAAAATTTGGCGACCCTTAACAAAGCCACTCTATTGTTTAGAGATAAGATATGGGAGGATTCTCTGGAGTCTAGTAGCCAACACTTTGGAAAAGATCTTGTAAATAGAATTACAAAGATTGATTGGTCTAAAATCCCCAAAGCCATTAGCATCAATAGTCTTGGGAATCAAGACAATGAAAGTGGAATTCAATTCTTTAAGAAATTTTATAGAACCAAAGAACTCCTTGGTGGCATTAATAACATCAACTGCCACAATATGGACCAACAAGATTGAAAAAACATAAAGGGGAAACCATCAGGCCCGGGGGCCTTGTTACCTTCAAAGGAAAACATCGCCTCCTTGATCTCCTTTGAGGAAGAAATAACAACCAGATTCTTATTAAGGTGGTCTAGAACCAGCTAGGGAATGACATCCAATGAAGACTCCACACTATGTTGATCCCAAACCAGATCATCCCTAAGAACATGTTCAAAGAAACCAACAACAACACTCCTAATAGCCTCATCATCAGTCAATAGCACCCCATCAGCCAAAATTAAAGAAATCCTGTTTGACAATTTTTTAAGGGAGTAAGGTGGAAAAATTTGGAGTTTCAATTGCTCTATTTGAGCCAAATAGCCCAAGATCGCTACCTCCAGAAATCCTCCTCCTTAGCAACAATGTCATGATGGTGTGCCAATAAAGAGTCTTCACTCAATTGAAGCTCCTCCGACAAGCCTGAAGATTGAATTTCCTTTTGAACAAGATCCTAACGTTGGATGAGAGACTTCTTGGAATAAAAAATGTGGCCAAAAGACTCCCTATTCCAATTTTAAGATTTATTTTCACAATAGCCAACTTTTTAGCTACTTTGAACATTGCACTACCATAAATGCTCACTTTCCACCAACTCCTAATACAATCCATGAATCTTGAATCCCTCAACCACATGGCTTCAAACCAAAAAGGAAACTTCTTTCTACCACCAACCTTATCAGCTAAAAAAGAGATAGGGAAGTGATTAGAGCCACACCTCCTAATCAAAGAAAGTGAGCAAGAAAAATCCACAAACCATGAAACTGAAACAAGAGTTCAGTCTAGTCTGAATTGGATATTTTCATAACCAACTCTCCTATTATACTAGGTGAATCTAGTCCCTTTCAAATTCATTTCAATAAGAGCATTATCATCAATAAACAACTTTAAATCCAAATGGCTATCAGGGTGAACCTGCTCGACCCACCTAGTTTCTCATTTTCAAATAAGGTGGTATTAAAATCTCCCATTACTAGCCAAGGGGAATCCAAAAAATTCAAGCGTAATGAGCCAAGCTCCTCCCAAAGCCTCTTCCTTGCCCTTTTCAAGTTAGGAGCATAAATATTAGAAATGACCCAGGAGACATTGTCCTGAAGACTAACAAATATGATATCCACATGATTGAAGCCATCTGCAACATGGATACCTTTAACAAATCTAGGATTCCAAAATGTAGCAAGGCCACCCAAGGCTCCTTCCAAGATAACACCATGAAAGCCATAGTCTTTGAAAAAAATGTTCTTTAGAGCTTCCAGTTTATCAATCTACATTTTAATTTCTTGTACATCAACAAAACATTTGGTTTGTGGTCTTGAATAATTATTTTTAGGAGGCCATGCTTATGCACATTATTCAACCCCCTAATGTTCCACAAAATGATCTTCATTTGCACAAGGAAGGAGTGCTCTTCAAGCACAAATCAAAAAGGGTCTTCTGGAAACCTTCTGCAATATCTCTCTTATAGTCTCTCTCCTTGCTTCTCTAAGAGGAAGGTCTCCCCTGACACTGATGTTTTGATCCACAATCAGCTTTTTGTCTTCTCGTAGTAACCCCTTTGTGAATTTGAGGAGGGGGGAGGAGTTCTTCTTCTTCCTACCTCTCATAGGAATATAGCCTTCATCTTCCTTGCTCAAAGTATCTGCTATCACCAAAGCAACTTCCCCACCCCCAAGACCAGAGGCACGATCCAAGGGTGACAAAGGATTCACATTCGACTCCAGAGCAACATGTTTAGGGGAGCACATTTGAAGTATCTAAGACATGGTCCACATCGATATCCATAAAAGGAAAATACTCCTCATTCTCTAGCTTCTTGTCCACCTCATCACCAAGGGATTGAGAAGCAACCAAAGAACCCAAATTTTGTTCTTCCATCAACACAACACCACCGACATAGGGTGTAGAAGACCCCTTTGCCTGCTTGACCTTCCAAACTTTAGTTTGAGCTATAGTCTTAGGAGGAACAACATTAACTGGGCAGTCTTTGGCCTAGTGCTCTATTTTATTGCACTTGAAGCACACAAATGAGAGTGACTCAAAAACAATCTGCTATTTCCAACTACCCACCTTTGAGCTCAAATGGAATAATTTAGGAAAAACATCTTGATTAATCATAACACAAATTCTAGCAACAACTAAGCGTCTTCTAAATAGAGTAGCTTCATCAATAGAAACTAACTACCTAAAAGAGTTAACAACTGCTTTAAAAACCTCCTCATCCCATTACTCCAAGGGAAGATTGGGCAGCTTGATCCAAACAAGAGCATAGTGGAAAAGGAACTTCGAGTGATCCATACTAGGTTCCCAAGGGCACATAACTAGAGTTAGATGACCAAAGACCCATGACCCTTTTGAAAAGACTATCCTCAAATCTTCATCGCAAGAAGGTGAAAGAAAATAAGCCTTTGGCCATGGCCACAACCTCCACCTTCCCCTTCAGAGTCCATTTCTTGTAAACCTAGGAGTGCACATCCTCAATATTGGGTCTGGGACCCAAGAACTTTCCCACCAGAGAAAAATCCATTCTAGCAATGTTCTTATCCACAATGCAGTATGAAATGGAAATGGAAAAGCTACCCTCAACACTATAGGAGGAAACCGATTCAAAAGAAATACCCTTACCTTTAAGCTTGGAAGAAAACAAGTCAGCCCACCTCTGCCCAGGTAAAGAAGATTGTCCCGTCAACCGAGAAATATTCGCCAAAACATGCTCTTCTCGGGGCTCTGGATTTGGGGGAGCCCTAGAAGAATCACTAGTAGGGGGCCCCACATTAACATCAACTGACCCCACAACAACCTTTGTAGCTTGAATTGAAGCCTCATCGGCGAACAACCTTTGCACGCTTCCTTGAAAGCAGCAATTGCACACTGACCCACAACGCCTAGACCTTTGATCGCACCTGTGCCAAGCAAACCATCCTCCCCAACCTCCGCATCACAAAACACATAATCCGTAGGCTAACCAAACTGGAATCCTCCATGATCGCCAAGGAGGGAATTCAAATTCAAATTCAAATCACTAAGATCTTCCTCACCAATGTTTTTTTCCCCAATGTTCTCTTCCCCTACACTTGCCTCAACCTTTGTGCAACAAATTTTCTAATAATTTTTATTTTTTAATAGTTTTTAATTATTAAAAAATTATTTCTTGGTTGTTGGTGATGATGGCCAATTTGACACATGCAACATAGGTAAGGTGTAGGTCACCTTCCCTCTCCTAAAAAAGGTTAATGATCATAAAATCAATCACCTTCCAAGGTCCTTGGAGTTGGGTCACAACGTTGTTGTCTAGTTGTGTGGTCAATATGGTTATAATGTTCAAGGGGTTATTGGTTTTTAACTCAAACTATGTGAAATTGTTTGTTTTGAGCTAGATCTAATCCTAACTAAGGAGGGTTTTAAGAAAATCAAAAGATAGATCAGGGAGTGTGATACAATGCAAAGATACTAATTCTAATTAACCTAATTTATTCATTATTAGAGAGATATTTGATATAAACTACAAATAATTAAATATGTGACATAAATAATCTAATTATCCATAGTGCTAGACTTTGAGGCATTATTCAAAGTTTGTGATAACATTCATTCAATTAAATTCTAACACAATTTATAAAAGTATCATTCATCTCTTAGAGAACCATAAATTAAATTAACTAGAGAAATGCCATTCACATGCAAAAATAAATCTTCAATAGATAGAACCAAGTAGATTTTATTATCTTTTTTATTCCAAAACTTTCTACAATCCCAACAAAACTTCACTAGTACAAATATATGTCTCTTCTAGGATCAAAATTTTATAAAAATACCTAACTATGAAATGCAATGAAGCAAATTCTTTATAAAAATTATATGCTATCAGACCTCCAATCTAATTTTCCCAACTTTTAGACCCTTGTAATGAGAGAAGAATTAGAATATATATAGGCAGATAAAGATAGTATTCCCTCTAAAATGACATGCAAAACTCTTAGTGCACCCAACAGGTAAGATTAGATAAGTCAAGGTCTTTCCAAAATGGACTCTAGTTAACATGCAAAAAGTTGACTTTACAAAATCATCTCCAATTAACTTTAGTTTTAATACAACACCTTATTTTTCAATGAATAAAGCATAATAAATGGAATATTCTCTTTTTGAAATCACTTATTCATGCCTAATTTTGTAGCCACTTATACTCTTTAAAATTAGTCAACACTTGCACAATCAACTTTGCATCTAGTCCATCAACTCATTCTAATTTGTACTTGGTCTTTTCAAAACTAATGGGCATTCCTATCATGCACCTCTCTAGTCTCTAGATTTCATCTTTGACCCATCTGAGATCAACCTTGACATTCATTAATTTTTCTAGAATAGTCTCTTTTGCTTCTTGTGTTGAGTTGATTTATCCTTCTACATTATTATCCCAAGTGCTCTTAATAGCTTGTAGAGTGTCCAGTCTATGTGTATCTTGTAATAGGAGATTTGGACTGATGAAGTTGATCACAAAACTTCCAAAATTTGAAGATTTTTCATATAATTATTTTTGTAACTCTTATGCTCAGCTATAAGTTTCACTTTAAATATTAATGCTTTGTACATAAAAATTACATCCTCATCACCCAAAATAATCACCTTCTTCAAAGCTTCCAAACTCATTTTACTCGGCTCCATGAGGTGTTTCAAGTCTTGCATATGTTTTTCATCTGCATCCATCAAGTTATCTATATATTTTTGTAACTTGTCTTCTAAATTATATGCCTTCTCATATTGTTGATATCTAAAGACCAATAGTTCCTCCATTTCCTTCCTGAATTTCTCAATCCATTTATCAAAAATTTGAGATTTTATTTTCATCTTATTTAGGGAGTCCACTTCCTTGTAGGTCATCAAAATGGGAGCCTTGAATGTTGCAACTTGCTTAGTCACTGGAGAAACTAACCCTTTAAGGAATGCTTTTATTTGCTTTATTTGTGTCTTGAGTTCATCCTTTGTCTATTTATCTTTGGTCATTCCAAACTTAACTGAGGCAATAACTAGATCCAAAGATGTTATTTGTTCTCTACTTGTTTGCTTCTCAAGGTTGACTGTGGATAATTTATAATTTGTCTCTTACAATTCCCTATCATCTTTATCCACCATGGGAGTAGTATTTTTTTCTATCATCTCCCCCAACTTGTTTATCTTGGTTGTATGGAGAGTCTTGGGCTTTTTCCTTGGCTTGATCTTCTCCACCTCTACTGGACCATGTCATGTCAACTAAGAGGTTGGACTTAACTCTTCTCCAGATTCAAATTTGACCAAGATGGAGCCCTGGGTTGAGTGGAAACTTTTTGGTTATCTAATTGCCTTCCCTCTTTTGTTGTTGATGAGGAATCTTTATCCTTCTTTTCCTTTCTTTATACATTTTCAATCAATTCTTGTTGTTCCTCAAAAATTAACACATGTTCTTCTTCTTCTTTCTCTTCGGGTATTTCTATATTTTCTTGGTTAACATGAACTGATTGATCTTTAGGATCTTTCTCCTTCTATTCATATTGTTGAGCATTTATAGGATCATCTTTAGATGCATTTCCCTTATCCATAGGAGTTCCCTTAGATGGATCAAGTTCTATATCCACTTGATCACTTATTTGACTCTCCTCCTCACACTATTACAAGGGTGTTTGTTGTGGCTCCTATTCTAAAGGTGTGGGAGAAGGAAGGTTTGCTAGACTTACTGTTAGATGCATGGGACAACTGAGAGGGGGTGAATCAGTTGTACATTAAAACATTCAATCCCTCATTACCTTTCAAACCCTTATCAAAATTTAAACACTCATTAAGCATTAGCAGAATGTAAACATGTTAAACAATAATGCAAACAAAACTATACGCAAGAGAATACCATATTTATGTGGAAAACCCTAAGTGGGGAAAAAAAACGGTGAGGATTAGCTCACATATGTATGATAACAACATTGAATACAATTAGTCTCATTGCCAAGGGCTCACTACCCAAAAAATAAGAAAGGCTCACTATCTAGTGACTCACTGTCAAGGGCTCACTGCCTAGAAGAAAAAAGAATAGAAGAAACTATTATAAAGAGATTCACTATCTCAGAGAAATAGGAAAGATCCACCATTGCAACTCTGCACCATCCACGACCTTTTGGTTCACTACCTCCAGCAACTTCAAGTACACTAAAAAATGTAGACACTTTCTACTCACTGCATCTGGAGTCATAGGAATTTAAGCTCACACTCAAATCACCACATTTGATCACATTCACATCATTCACACTTGCCACACCACTCAACATAACTTCATCTTGCATTTATACCATCTGCAACCTAAACAATCTTAATTAGGTTGGCCTTAATGAAATGTATGTACCTCAACGTGCAACACCAAAATAGGTCGACACCAAATACTTCTGTAGTGGAAAGCAGTGAAGGAAAACCACACCAAGGGTTAACTTGGATCCAAATCTACATTGACACGCATCACCACACTACCACAAACAATAAACAACCTCCACAATTAGTGCTATCACCCAGGTCAGGCAAACCTACATAGTTAACACTAACAAGTGACCACATACACGCCTCTCCAAATCCAGAAAAAACATGCAGACCACACAAAAAAACTTCATAGCATCCACATAAAATTCTATAATATTCCAACATCATCATAATATTCTGCAACACTACCACAACTCTCTGCAATTGAAGAATAATTTCATCCTGTGCATGAAGATGCACTCCAACATAAGAACTCAACTTACAAAGCAACTCAACACTAGACACTCCAAGGGAAGATAAATATAGAAAATATAAGCATGTTCCAAAATCCACAAGAGAAGAAACAACGCGGAAAAATGTGGAGCAATCTCATTTCTCCCAAACAACCTTCTTCTTAGTCACACACTATGTCAAACACAACTTCCAATATCGCACAATATAGAACTTGAAACTCTATCCATATAACACCTTTGAATACCTCCAATCATCATATTCAAACTGTACAAGTATATCTTCAATTATGAAGATCACAATACTGAACACAACTCTGTTACACTACACACTCTTTTATTCAAATTTTCTCAAAAGAACTTGGAAACCAAGTGAACCAGCTACATCAACAACACCAATATAAAACTCCAACACCTTCTCATGATGACTACAAAATCTGCAATATTGATAATCTCCACATTATGGTTTGACATAAATGTGACATCAAACCACAACATATACACACTTAGCACCAATACTGAAAAAACCACCAACAACTCCAACACTAGAAATCTCCAACAATATCCATACTATTGACATGAATGACCAACTATTGACATCAATGACAATGTTTGTAGCATACTTGCAACAATCTCCCCTTTCAACACCAACTCTGAAAACCATCAACAACAAAAGCAACTTTGCATCAAACAACACTCCCCCTTACTAGGGAAACTCGTATACTTTACTCTCTCATTTTCCTCTATTCTTCAGATACCATTCTCTCCCCTTTTCTATTCTTTCCCCCTTTATTAAAAAAATTTTCAGACATCACTCTCCCCCTGCATTTTTTAGACCGTACTCTCCCCCTTTGACATCAATAAAAAAGGGAAAAATATTTCCCTTTGACAACACTTGCATAATTTTATTTTATTTTCTTCTCTCCCCCTTTTACATATGCATACATAACTTTGACACCATTTGTACACTTCTCATTAGGAAACACCAACAAGAAAATTCTCTCTCTCCATTACTCTTCTCCATACAACTCTCACTACTATACATTCTACACTACTCATTCTTCACTACTCCCTCTACTACTTGCTCTTTTATGCACACTCTCCTTAGGGACCCAAGATATGTTCCACTTGAATGAACCAATCAAAAACACTACTACCTTCTCCCCTTGAGATGTATCCTTCAACATTAGTCCAAGGCCAAGAATGTATCTTGAAATGCTTTCCTGGATAGATGCACCACTTATGCATCTAGTTGAAAGCAGGGGCAATAACCCCTAACTTTTTCTAGAGATACTCAAAAGTATATTTAGGAAGAGCCTTTGTAAAAATATTTGCAACTTGATCCTTTGTAGGCACATACTCTAGCTTCACTTCATTCTTTGCAACCTTCTCTCTTAGAAAGTGATACTGGATAGAGATATGTTTTGTTCTTGAATGCATCATCGAGTTCTTTGAAATATTGATAGCACTTGTATTATCACACAAGATAGAAATAGGTTGATCATATGATACTCTGACATCCTTCATTTTCTGCTTCATTTGTAACACATGTGTACAACATGATATTGCTACAATATATTTTGTCTCTACAATAGATAATGACAATGAATCCTATTTCTTACTCAACCAATAAACCAACCTTCTTACAAGAAAGAAAGCACCTCCACTTGTACTTTTTTCATCAATACAACCTACCCAATCTACATCTGTATATGCACTCAAGGAGAAATCAGTATCCCTAGGATACCATAAACCAAATTTTGAGTGCCCTTCAAGTATCTAAATATCCTCTTTACTACTGCAACATGTGACTCTGTGGGATCTTCTTGAAATATTGCCACAAGACATACTACATGCATGATATCTAATCTAGTAGTGGTTAGGTATAGCAATCCACCAATCATTGATCTATACTTGCTTAGATATGTCTTAGGAGATTCACCTTTCTTGCTCAACTAACAACCGGTAACCATAGGAGTACATATTGTTTTAGAATCCTCCATTCCAAATTTCTTCAACATTTCCTTAACATACTTTGACTGAGAAATGAAAATGCCTTTTTTGATTGATTGATTTGTAATCCAAGGAAGAAATTCATCTCTCCACACATTGACATCTCAAACTCTTTTTGCATCTCATCTACAAACTTCTTGCACATGCCTTCATTTCCTCCAAATATTATTTCATTAGCATACACTACCACAATCGGGATTTTTTCTCCCTCAACCTTGAAGTAAAGGTTTCTATCTATAGTAACTTTTCTAAATCCTTGCTACAACAAGTACTTATCCAACCTTGCATACCAAGCTCTAGGAGCTTGTTTGAGTCCATACAATTCCTTCTTTAACTTGCAGACTATATCAACATCATTGGATAACTGGAAACCTTTCGGTTGCTCAATGTACAACTTTTCTTCTAACTCACCATTCAAGAATGCAAACTTGACATCCATCCAATATACCTTGAAGTCTTTATGTGCTACAAAATACAAAAACATTCTAATAGCTTCCATCCTTGCCACCAGGGAAAAAGTCTCTTCAAAACCTATTCCTTACACATAAGTCTAGCCTTATTTCTGATAAATTATCCATCCTCATTCAACTTGTTCCTGAAAACCAACTTAGTTCCTATTACATTCTTGTTTGTTGGTCTTGGGACCAATTCCTAGGTCTATTTTTTTCAATCTATTCCAACTCTTCTTTCATATCTTTGATCCAATTCTCATCAATTTGCATGCCTTAATTACAGTTTTAGGTTCTACCTCTAAAAGAAAACAAAAGTTTACCTATTCCTCTGTCAAGGAAACTTTTCTTCTTCTCAACACACCTTTTCTCTTATCTCCAATAATTTTAGCTTTAGAATGATTCTTCTGCACATACTTAGGAGTCTCAAGGATCTTTTTTGGAGCTTCTTCCTCCTCAACTGTCATCTCTTTTTCTTTCTCTTCCTCATTTTCTTCTTCACTACAAGGGGCTTCATCAGATTCATATCCTTCTATCAATATATAACTTTGATGTGGTTCTTCATCCACTTTGACACTTGCACTTTCAACAATATTTTTCTACCTTTTATTATAGCACCAGTAAGCTTTTGTTCTTGTAGAGTATCCAAGGAAGATTCCTTCATCAAATCTTGCATCAAACTTTCTTAGGTTTTCTTCATCTCTTCTGATATAACATTTACTTCCAAACACTTTGAAATAATTCGCAGTAGGAGGTTTTCCATATCATAGCTCATAGGGAGTCTTTGAATTGTTCACTCTTGCTTGACCTCTGTTAAGTATGTACACTATAGTATGCATATATTCTCTCCAATAGGAATCTAGTAGATTTGCATCTTTCATCATAGTCCTTGTTGCTTCTTGATATGTTCTATTCTTCCTCTCCACAACTCCATTTTGCTGAGGATTTCTAGGGGCTAATGTCTATCTCTTTATTCCATGATCTTCACAAAAATTGTTAAGCTCATTGGAGGTGAACTCACCACCTCTATTAGACCTTAAGCACTTGATTTTCAAATTCATTTCATTCTCAACCATAGATTTAAAAGATTTAAAATTATCTAGAGATTTTGATTTTTCTTTGAGAAATGTCACCCAAGTTACTTTAGAATAATCATCATTCAACAATATAAAATTCCTATCACCTTGAGAGATTCTTATTCTGGTAGGTCCGCATAGGTTTGTATGCACCATCTCTAAAGGACCTGTAGTAGAATATTCCTTAGTCTTGAACCTCTTTTTTGTCTGTTTTCCAAACTGACATTCCTTATAGATTGCATTGATAGGCTTTGTAATCTTTGGCAGATCTCTCATAGCATCAATAGAGCTAATCTTCACTATGCTATCAAAATTTATGTGACCCATTCTTCTATTCCATAGCCAATTTTCATTGATTTGAGACATAAAGCACTTAGCACCACTACCTTTGAGATGATAAACATTACCTTCTTTCCTTGTTCCTGCAACAACCAAAGTTCCAGACATTCCTTTTTTGATTTCACAACCATCATCTTGAAACGCCAAATTGTATCCTCTACTACACATTTTTCCTACACTAAGAAGATTATGCCAGAGACCCTTGACATAAAGAACATCATTTATTTTATGCTTTCCATCAAAACTAATTGAACCTTTTCCATATATCTTAGCAGATGTATCATCACCAAACTTAACAAGACCACCATCATACTTTTGAAGTTTAAAAAACTCACTCTTACCACCTGTCATATGATTTAAGCATCTACTGTCAATTATCTAGTAATTTCTTTCCTATCTTGCATAAAAATTAGTCAAAATAGTTCCTTCAATGTTATGACCTATTTCCAGAGCACTTTCCTTCATACATCTTTCAAAATTAGTAGAATTAGTTCCAATATTTAGAGCCATGAACAAGTATTCATTATTGTCATCATCAGGATAGTTGGATTCCTCATCATCAGATACACCATTTTCTTTTTTAACATAATAACTCTTCTTGACAAATTTTCCTTTATGATCCTTGTGTTTGTCATTTGCAACTTTGATTGGACATTTAGAAGCATAATGACCTATCTTTCGACAATTGAAACATTTAAATGGTAACTTACATTTGTATTTGCCAACTTTCCCTTTTTCAATCTCCTTAAAAAAATTTCTTCAACCTCATGAAGATCATTCGGATCTGATTCATCATTCTTCTCTACCTTATAGACTTTAAAGATAGTTTCTTTCTTTATAGCATCTTGACCAAAATCTCTCAATTCATAAGAAGTTAAAGCACCAAACATATGTGTAGGAGTTGAGATATAGCTCATAGAACATGTTTGAGTCACTCAAGGACTCAAGCCTCTAGAATCATCTACAAAAACCAACAACAACCTTCCACAAGAGAGAAAAAAAAGAACATGAAATTGCAACAATAGATGAAAAATGTGGCTAATATGCAATACTCAAGATTGCAATGATATATTGGACTTACACAACACTCAACTGAGCTTTGGATTGATTGATTGATGAAATGTACATATGAAACCCCTCTTATATAGGCAAGGAGTGAGATAGGATTAGACACGATCATGACAAGTGTCTTAATCCTATCACATGAGACAACTAAGTCATAACAATCTAGGACACAAACATTAAGTTCTCAATGAAAATATTAAATGCATGAGAGAATTATTAAATGCCTAGATAACTAGAAGTAAATAATGAGACATGACCTCATTATAACTAACTTATAGAAAAAACAACTAGGAAACTTAACTCCTAAGTAAACTTATAATAATGTAAATAGGTCCTCACTAATAACTAGTTAGGAAATAACCCCATTCACACCAACAATATGATCTATGGAGTATTGATCTAAATTTTGAGCTTCCTCAATATCAAAAACTTTAGAACTATAAGTTTTAGAAAGAGTTCTTAATACCTTTTTCACAACTTCACTCTCTTCTAGCTTACCACTAAGACTATTGATGGCATTAACAACTTCATCCACTTTGAGCAAGTAGGCTGCAATATCTTCATCTTTAGACATCCTCAGGGTTTCAAATTTGGCTTTGTAATTTTGCATCTTTGCTTGCTTGACCTTGTCATCTCCTTCATAAATACTTTCCAACTTTGTCCAGATCTCTTTTGTAGTTTTGAGGCTTATCACTTTCCCAAGTTCTGAATCAGAAGTCCGCTCAATATAGCATTTCTTCTTTTACCATTATTCTCATATTCCTTAATCTCATCATCACTTGTTGGACCATTAGCAAGCATAGTATATCCTTTTTCAACTGATTGTTAGACACTGAATCCAAGAGAGACCAAAATGTATTCCATCCTGGCTTTCTAGTAAGCATGATTCGTTCCATCGAACATAGGAGCTTTGACACCCTTCCTGTGCACCATCCGGATCTACCTCGAGTCATTCATTAATCTTTCTCCAAGGAACCACAACTTTGATACCAATTATTAGATGCATAGGACAACTAAGAGGGGGGTGAATTAGTTGTACAATAAAACATTCAATCCCTCATTAACTTTCAAACCTTTATCAAACTTTAAACCCTCATTAAGCATTAGCATAATGGAAACATGTGAAAGAGTAAAGCAAACACAACTATACACAAAAGAACACTAGGTTTACATGCAAAACCCTAAGTAGGGAAAAACCACGGTGAGGATTAGCTAACCATAACCCTAATCTTAACTCTAAATCCTACCTAACCATAATCTTAATCCTAATTTTAACCTAACCCTAACCTCAACCCTAACTCTAATATTATACCTAACCATAAACCTAACCCTAATCCTAATTCTATCTCTAACCTTAATGCTAATCTTAATCCTAACCCTAATCATAATTCTATTTTTAATCATAACCGTGAACCTAATTCATTTAATGTTTTACATGTTGTGCTGTGAATGCTACTTATATATATACTGAGAGAGATATCCTTCTTGAGGGACCTATTTTTTTAATCAAATTTTCACATAAAAAGCGGTGTTTTAGACACCTTTTACAATTACAAATATTTAAGTTATCAAAATTGATGATGATGACTTCAAACCTTAGATTTAAACATCCAACTAATTCAGACAACTACTATAAAATTTTAAAATTATTTGACATTGACACGTATTTTGAGAGAGACAAAATTAAGATGCATGACTAGTGGATCCTCTCCAATTCTCTAACTCTGATGATATTTTTGGTTACAAAAGTGAGCATATGTGTTAAACGTATCGAAATGTCCATCTTTCACCGTCTCCTACAGAAGATTACTTATTTATATCATGTAACATATATGCTGCTTCATGGAATTTTTTAATTCTGTTGTTCTTTGATAGCTTGGTTTTTGCAGGCTTTGATTTATTGTGAGATTGGTTGGCCTGTAATCAGTTTTGTGGGGATGTTCATGAATGTTTTTCTCAATCCTTAACAAGTTTTTAATAATCTGTAGCATTGTATGAAGGTTTTTTCTTTTATTAAATCACTTGGGTTAGATGGCTTTTTCTTTGGCTGCATTTCTTTCTCATCGTTCACCTGGTTGTAACATCGGCATTCACAGATATAAATAAATAGCCATAAAACCACATTTGAGGACAAGACAGTGACAGAGTTTCATTGTCATTTGTGGTGAGAGTAGATTTACTAACAATGCACATTTCCAACGCTTCAATTCTAACATATAATGTCAATGCCAATGCCAATAACATCCATCCCCAATCTCAATCTCAGAGCATTATGCAGAGAGGGTCAGTTGAAAGAGGCGTTGCACATTTTGCTTACTACACACAATCCTCCTGTAAACTCTAGTACATATCTTCAACTATTGCAGACCTGCATTTCCAAGAAAGCACTTTCAGAGGGTAAGAAAATACACGCTCACATCAATGAGAGGGAATGTAAGTTTGGCAGACACAAACTTTTACAAGATACCCTTATCCACATGTATGACAAGTGTGGAGCATTAGTGAATGCACGCAAAGTATTTAACCAAATGACCGAGCGAGATGTCTTCTCATGGAATATCATAATTGCAGCTTACAGAAGACACGGACTCCCTTACGAGGCACTGAGACTGTTTCACCAAATTCAACAAACAAGTGTCCAACCCGATCAGTTCACCTTTGCCACTATACTCCCAGCATGTGCCAAGGTAAGAGCTTTGGAACAGGGCATAGACATCCATCAAAGTGTAATTGAAAGAGGCTTTTTGTCAGATGATGTAGTGGCAAATGGTCTGGTAGATATGTATGCAAAATGTGGAAGCATACAAAAGGCGCGTGAACTATTTGATATAATGCCTAACAAAAATAGGGTTTCATGGAATGCTATGATTGCAGGATATGCACAAAATGGTGTTCTTGACGAGGCTTCAAGAGTTTTCAGACAAATGCCTCAGAAAGATGTGGTCTCATGGACTGCAATGATTGCAGGATATGCACAAAATGGGTTTGCTGAGAAGGCCTTGGCAACTTTCAAGCAAATGCAATTGGCAGGTATAATGTCAGACTCCACAACCTTTGCCAGTGTCCTCCCGGCCTGTGCCAAAATGAGAGCTTTAGAACAGGGTATGGATATCCATCAAAGCATAATGGAAAGAGGATGTTTGTCCGATGTTACAGTTGCAAATGCCCTGGTAGATATGTATGCAAAATGTGGAAGCTTACACAAGGCACGTAACCTGTTTAATCTAATGCCCGAAAAGAATGTGGTCTCATGGAATTCCATGATTGTAGGATATGCACAAAATTGTGTTCTTGATGAGGCTTTGAGGATTTTTGAAGCAATGCCTCAAAGAAATGTAATCTCATGGAATGCAATGATTGCAGGTTATGCACAAAATGGGTTTGCTGAAAAAGCCTTTGAAACTTTTCAGCAAATGCAATTGGCTGGTGTAAAACCAGACTCCACAACCTTTGCCAGCATCCTCCCAGTCTGTACCAAAATGGGAGCTTTGGATTATGGTGTGGATATCCATCGAAGCATAATTGAAAGAGGATTATTGTCAGATATTGTAGTTGCAAATGCGCTGGTAGATATGTATACAAAATGTGGAAACACACACAAGGCATGCGAACTGTTTGACAAAATGCCTCTAAGAAATGTTGTCTCATGGACTGCAATGGTTTCAGGATATGCACAAAATGGATTTGTTGATGAGGCTTTGGAAACTTTTAAGCAAATGCTATTGGCAGGTATAAAGCCAGACTCCACAACGTTTTCCAGTGTCCTTCCAGCCTGCGCCAAAATGGGAGCTTTAGAACAGGGTATGGGTATCCATCAAAGCATAATCAAAAGTGGATTTTTGTCAGATATAGTTGCAAGTGCCCTGGTAGACATGTATGCGAAATGCGGAAGCATAAATAAGGCTTGTGAACTGTTTGACACAACACCTCAGAAAAATGTGATCTCATGGAATGCTATGATTGCTGGATTCGCACAAAATGGCTTTTCCCAAAATGCTATCAAACTCTTTGAGCTTATGAAGCACTCTGGAACATGCCCTGACCACGTAAGCTTTGCTTCGGTTTTATTAGCATGCAGCCATGCAGGTTTAGTGGAAGAGGGTTGTAAATACTTCAATGGCATGGGTGCCTCTTATTGTATTAAGCCTACACTTGATCATTATGTGCGCATGGTTGACCTTCTTGGCCGGGCTGGTTACCTTGAGGAAACTCTAAACTTTATAATCAAAATGCCAATCAAACCTGTGTTGGTTGTGTGGACATGTTTGCTTGGTGTCTGTAAAGCACATAAAAATATAGGATTAGGAAAATTAACAGCAACTCTTATTTTTGAGCTGGATCCTGAAAATACTTCTACTTATGTTCTTCTGTCAAACATCTACGCAGAGTTGGGTAGGTGGGATGAGGCTCAAATGGTTAGAAGATTGATGAAAGATAGAGGGATTAACAAGACACCAGGATGTAGTTGGATTGAAGGCCATAAAATGGTTCACGCTTTCTGTGTTGGAGACAGATCACACCCAGAGACACAGGAGATCTAAGCAAAATTGGAGAAATTGTCTCAGTAGATGAAGGGAGAAGGGTGTTTCCAGATGCAAGACATGCACTGAATGATGTGGAGGAGAAAGAATTATCCTCTGCCACAATAGCGAGAACTTGGCAATTGCATTTGGATTGTTAAAACACGCCTCCTGGAACAACCATTAAAGTCCTCATGAACCTTCAATTATGTTGACTCCCACACTGCAAAGCAAGTTTATCTCCAACATTGTTGCAAGGCAAATTGTTGTGAGAGATGCGAACTGTTTCCATCATTTCAAACAGGGATAATGTTATTTGGGAGATTTTTTATGATACTAAGTGAAGCAATCTGTAAACATAAGCATGCACCATAGCAAGGTGCACTGTGTCAGACCTGCTGTGATAAAATTGGGATCAGGCTTTATTTCCAGACATTTTAGTGTTTGGAGTTCTAGACCATACATTTTACTCAAAAAAACCAGATGTGTAGTATGTAGCACACACCACTTCCTATAGTAGGCTGATGGAGTATTTGTTAAAGCCAGTACCATGGAGGTATAACTACATTGAACTTTTTTCAGGAAACCTGCACATATTTGGGATGAAAAGCAAAAGGAGAGGAATGCTTGAAGGAAATGGAAAGATGTTTGGCCATCAAGAAATGTGAGATCCAATGCTTGAAGATGATAAGAAAGCATCTCTTAATAGCTGTCAACTCCATCCTTTGTCATTTTGTATTGTCCTTTTGTATGGGCTAATAATAAATTCTTGCCTATATCAGATGACATTTGGGATTCGATTGTATGTTTAAGTGGGTTTTATCTCATACATGGCTAGAAATTTCAGATGTTTCTTCACAACCCTATGCTTTGTGAGAGCTAATATATTTGTGAACTTAATTTTTTTTAATAAATTTGATTTTAATTTAATTTTTTCAAATAAAATTAGCAATTATTGTTTTAAGTATTTGTAATATAGATACATTTATTGCACGTCTAAAAAAATTTATGTAATGAAACTTATCAATTAATGGTAGAGAGAAGAATTTTTTTTATATTTGTAGGAGTAAAATCACAATTTATATTACATCTCAATTGCATGTAGATACTTGTGAAATGGTCAAAGGTCGATTGGAAGATAACTACATAGACTATTGCCCTACCATGTAAGCTTTACCAGGCTTGGAGAGTAAAGGGAAGCACATGACTTGTTGTTAGGTTTGACTAAATAGCAAAAGGAATGTATTTGTAGTCTCTATATGTTTGAATCAAAAGGAACTATCAAGGAGCATAATAGAAGGAACTAGTGAGGAGTGAGGAATATTACAATTGTATATCAAGACACAATCAAATTTGATAATTAATGCATTGATATTCTTCCCTGACAACCAATCAATCCAAGGTTGAGTGTGCATTTGCATGCTCTTTTTAGTTTAGGGTTCTTTGCCAAGAGATTGCCCCTCAAATTCTATCAAAATAAAGGTTGGCCATGCAAGTCAAGTGTGCACCTAAACGCTGTCTTCTAATCAAGGGCTTAACTAATTATCGATCTTGTCGCTTTGTATGTTGCAAACCCAACAAATTCTAGAAAATATTGCATTGCAGATGACAAGATTGGAATTAGAGATATTTTTTAGTTACTTTCACAACTACCAATACTACTAAACACCGACTTTTATGTGACTAAACTAAAATTTACAAACCACAATCACAACCCACATTAAGCTTGTTAATTTTTAAATAGGTTGTAACATAAAAATTTAAACCAGGATATTTGATTTATAATGTTCAACTAGTCAATATTGATTTGTAGATCACCTTTTTTAATTTAGCCAACTTCAAAAATAGTTGGATGATATCATAAGCATACACGGATGTATACAAATATAATAAAAAAGGACTTCATCTTATGTTTATGCATAAGTTTCTCTTAAAAAAAACATGAAATTCTAAGTTATTATGATTCTTTAACTATTAGATATTTAGTGAACATAAATTTCACAATTAGCAAAGGAAATTTATTTTAAAATAACTTTCATTTTGTCATTAAGGGCATCATATGATAGTTAAGGTGTGGTGCTTTTACAATGGCCACCCAAGTTCAAACCACTGCTTGGTCACCCACATTCATTTGGATTTTGTCTCTATTAGGGATTGGCTCCTGATTTGTGGTCCCATAGTCTAGGCCTAGTTAATGTGCAAATTGAGGTTGAGAATCTAATAAAACTATTAGTTTACTAATCAAAACACATACTTAAGAAGAAAACATTATAGTAGTGTGACCCTTTAGAGTATAAGGCATGTGCGGAAATCAATTTTATCTACTAATAAGAAATGTTACACCCCATCTTGTTATTACCGATTTACTTTTACCTTCATGGGTAAATAGGATGGTAAATACAATCATGACTTTGATATGATTAATGGGATACTGAAATAGGTATTATGTGAAAGTGTTGAAAAATGCTTTGAAAGAATAATTATGTTTACATTGATGATGAACATCTATTGCTATATGAATATGCTTAAGTTTATGATGCATATGAATTTATTATGAACATCTAGATAACTACCATTGCAAACGAGCTATGCTGGTTGCAGGGACAAGTTCATTCCTCCAGGTGGAGGGGAAGTATCACTCAAGAGAAGATCTTAGTCGGGTAACCAGTAACATAACCTATCTGAGCTTACACACACACTCACAATAGAATGGTTGAGTCAAGTCATAGTGTTGGGAATTGGTAAGTCATCCTTAGCATGATGTGTTTGCATTAGTAAGGGTCATGCTTACTGTTGAATGCATGCTTGGATGATGTTCATATGTTTGGAACTTATGAGCCTTCCTTATATTACTATGCTTCATCGTATGGTTGAATGATTATTTGAGATATATGTATATATGTATATATAAGCATATGTCACCATGTGCGTACATTTGAAATAATGGGATGTCCATACCGGTATGACGACATATGTATAGATATGCATATATGTATATAAATGATTAATATGATGCTATTGTGAATATAATTACGTGGTCAAAATCATTCATATATTGCATGGATCATTTGACTATCATGTTGCTATATATATATATATATAAGAATGGATCAATTGACTATCATGTTGCTATACACACACACACACACACACACACACACACACACATAAGCATAAATGCTTAATAGAGGAGTGTGTGTGTATATATATAATATATATATATATATTATTATGTGAATGTTAACTTGCTCGTATTCATTTATATATCAAATGTATACATACTTGTTTGACATGGTGTATATATATGTATATGTACATTTATAAATATTTGTGATGCTTGGAGGCTGATTATTATATATACTTTGAGGATGATTTATATATATAAATATAAGCCGACTTATATCTAGAACATAGGCTGATGTGTATATAACATATACAAGCATTGTAAAGGCCGAGTATAATGTATATTGGCAAAGAGTAAAGATCGATTTATATGTTATGTAATATATAGCAGTTAAGTTGATATGGAGAGTTTGACATAGTTGATGCTTTGAGATAGAACATCATTGACTTGGTAAACAACAATTACCTGGGACGCCTTATCATAAGGCGATGTAATAATTACCAAACATCAAATAAAGTGAAACACATGATAATAGAACAAGTGACAACAAGGTAAGGAAATGGTCAAAGCATCATTTATGTGCAAGGCAACTTGTCATTCCTTTATTTTTGTTGAGCATAGACTTAGTTGACTATATGCAAGTGTTACATTTTAAACGTAGACTAATTCAATGAGTAAGGGCTATGCCAAATAATAGGTGAATAGGTTGCTTGCTTGGCGCCACATTATGAAGTTCTTAATGTTGTAGAAGTTCATTCTGGGAACAATTTGAATGTCACCATTTGATCATGTGCAGATTGAAATAGTCTTCAGCTACTGCCAAAACTTAGAGGTCGACCTGTAGCTTATTATGCTGAGTAAACTTTTTATTTGCTGCCACCTTGTTGCCAAGTGAAGTGAGTTGACTAGCACGGTTGTTGTTGTTGTCATTTTGCATGCCTTAACTATAGGCTACAATAACTCCATTTTGTTGTATAAATAGAGAGGATTATACTCTCATTTGGACACACTTCTCATTCTGCAAACTTATTCTGCTATTTTGCCATGCAACATTATTCTATGAGAGTTGAGAGTTGTTTTGTGAGAACTGAGAATTATTTGGGAGAGTATTACATTACTTTGAGTTAGAGTCTTTTCTTGGGTTGATAAAGTGAAGCTAGGAAGTTGTTGTAGAAGGTTGAGCATCAATCAGTCAATTGGATAAGCATTTTATAGGTATGACGATAAATCTTCCTTTATTTGTCTTTGTTTATGAAAGATTGAGTCTTGAGTGCATTGTTTGATCTATTGAGATTACATGTATTAGGGAACTATAACATTTACTTTGAAAGGAAAATAGAAGTTGTTTATGTTATTTTGTGAAAGTGCTTGTAATTACTCCACAATAGGAGGGATTGTTTGTCATAAGTTGATATACTAGGCATGATTAAACAAGAATAGTGTAAGGGCTATTCATAGTGTGAAACATATCAATGTCATGAAGTGACTTAATACTATTTGGTTATGATGTCAGTTGTACATCAATAGTTTGGTTGAAATGATAGGATGAGTCATTGCTAATATATGCTTGCATGATCACTTGATCATACTCAAATTAAGATCTTGGGTAGAGTTTTACCTACTAGGTTGGGATTTATGCTTGACTACTCATTGAAACCTATGGTTGGGAATAGCCTACTTGGTTGAGTTGTTCAATTGGTCTTAATTGGGACATATAGGGTTAGAGTAACCTATATAATCATACTAGTAATTGGTTGATGACTATATCTTAAGATTAGGATGTAACAAGGGTAAAACTCACCTTTGTGCTTAAGCCAAATCACTTGAGTTTGTGGAATTCTATATGTTTAGAACACAGGTGGGAAACAACTAGTCAGTTAGAGTTGCTACTTGATTAAGTTGCATTTACACTCTTAATACGAAGTTATAGTATTGACAAGAGTAGACTCTTTGTTTAAACCCTTTTAATTAAAGAGATTAAGCTCTCAAATGGAACCATCTATTGCTATGGTTATCCTTCGATTGAGGTAATTCATTGATAGGGTTATACTCTTAATGAGTATCACCTATTATATGATATTTTACCCAACGGAGTCAGTTACTAAATCTATGATTATGATGAGGCTTATGTAGCTATACTCTAGATTATAAAAGTTATACTTGGGACTAGATTGTATTTTGAAGAGTATAGCTTGTTTATGTAAAGATAGCTCCTATGTTATACCTAGGACAGGAATGTCCATAGAAGGGGTAACTAGTGCTTAGGCTTATTGGAGGAGATTCCATAGTGTTTTTTGGAAAAGGGGAATAGATTATTTCTGAGGTAAGGGAATTTCCTATAGGAGGAAATAACCTAAGCATAGTATATGAACTATCATAATCCAAATCGATCCATAGTGTATGTGAATGTGAGGACTGTCACTTGAAGTACTGGGTGAGAATACATTGGCCAAAGTAGTGTAAGTAGCCATTGTTTACACTATCGTTTCACTGTGTTCCTTTTATGCATTCTAGTTTAGAATTTTCATACTCGTAGGAGTAGTTATCGTATGACTAGGTTCTAGTTTGTAGGAAACCACACTAAGCTCAAATAGGAATTTTTTATGAGGTTTACCAACCAATCTCTTCGTTGAAGGGTAGGGCCATCTTGTCATGTGTGACAAATGTGCAGGGAACCACATTTGAGTCCATGGTTGGCAGAAAAGCGCTTTGAGTGATGCTTCTCCTCATTAGTCAACAACCGAGGTTTACATATGTTTGCACTAGTATCAGGGACAACTAGAGTGTTTGCACCAGCGAGCAAGGACATTCAGAATGTATGCGCCGATGCGATGACATCAGGACCAGTTTGTATATTTATTGCTAGATGAAGCTCAGAAGAGCTATGAATGTATCATGTACCCATTTATATGGAAGGTTGTAATCATGAATGATATACTTGAGTTCATTCAATATGAAATCTATGTTATGGAAGAATTATGAAATTACAATGGAATGCAATGGAAGTTTGGAAACAATATTATTTCAAATGTGCATGTAATTTACATTATGGAAATAATTTTTTTTATTGCTATGTTATGACATCTTGGTTAATTCACTTGAGGTGAAAACATTGGAAATTGTACTGAGAAGAACACTGGGATTGTTACATGTGGTATCAGAGCTACCAAGTTCAACTCTGGAACCTATGAGCTCATTATGTAAGTGTTATGTAAACCTTATCAGAAGATAATGTTAGAAAAGTTCGTGTGCCAAAACAACAAGAGAAAAGAACATGGAGAAATGAAAAGCAATATGAGATTCCTGGAAACTTGTTTAAGTTTGGGACTAGATAAGAGTCATCCTTGGAGATGAAAACTCCTAAACCAACAACTTATTCTAATACCCCCTTGGATTGCGGAAGATTATGCAATTAGGTTAAGTAGGAAAGTTATGAAAGGATAATCAATGTGAACCTTCACCCTATGAAATAGTGATAATATGACTCTATGTGGAAGGGAAGAAATGAGATAACCCCCTTATTAGTAGCAATCTATAGTTGCAAAGAGTCAAGGATTCTTGGATTTAGTGAGAATACTACGAATCTATGAGTATGCATTATTGATATAAATTTGGAACTTCAAAATGAAGTAGAAATTCAATGAAGGAGGTATCCAAGAGGTTGGAGAACTCTTGACTTGAATCTAATTTCTATTCAAGGCTAGGAACTTGTAAGAAAGGAGATAGTACCTTGGAATAAGGGAAAAGACTAGAATGGTTAGAAAAGAGTAATCAATGAAGTGGACATGGTTCCACCAACCAAAATTAACGAGATCAATTTGGAGTTTTGATTAAGATGAGGAAAAGAAACCAAGCAACTTGAGAGTGCTTAAGGTTATGAAGTTACCTAGAATTGGGACAAAGACACTTGGAAAGGTGATTGTGAGAAAGAAACCTGAAAAAGGTAAATCGTATTGATCCGACAAAGGTTTGGATAGTACATAGATTGGTTGAAGTATAAATTGAACTCACCAACATGTCAACGTAAACCAACATATTTTTATAGGTTCCACAGGGAAATAGGATACAATGTGACACTATGTGTCAAATCAATTGAAAATGTAAGGAAACAATGCCCTAAGTTGAAAGGTACATCAACAAAAGAGGCTTTGTGGGTATGGATATTCCTCCAAAAAAAGGATATTGGAAAGAGAAATGGAATATTAGAGAGCCTCTTAGCTTGTAAGGTTGCTAAATATTCAATAAATCTTTTTATTAACAATCCAATTATTGAATCTATGAATTTAGAGATCGGTGATGATTCCAACTTTGGAATAAGTATATTCAAGGCATGACATGAAGGCAAGAAAAAGGCAATAGAAAGCCTACAATGAGGAATGTTAAATCATTTCAAGAAAGAAGATATTTGCTAGGAGTCCAACTTTGAGTCAAATGAATATCGTGGAAACACTAAGGGGGAAGAAAGAGAGTGGATTGACTCAGATTAAGTACCCCACCCAACAAAAATCGTAAAAGTATTTTTGATTTGGAAGAAGTTTTGACTTCTTCGTAAGTCATGATGTCAATTAAGTCATGTATTTCATGACCACAAGGATAAGGTATTGGAATTTTTGGAGAAAAATAGTGGAAAGGTCAAGGATTGTGACCTATAATATCACCATACCTTATATATATATATATATATATATATATATATATATGATTGTAAGATCAATTGATATTATCATTGATGCCATAGGAAAGGATAGGAAAATTACTTGATCATGAATGGGAAGATCATTGTCCATGGGATATGCAAGGGAAGATCTAAAAACTCATGATTTTGAGAAACGTTCATGCTTGGTAATTAGATATGCAATTAAATTTGATATCTTTTGGGAACCAACATGATTGAACGAGTATTAATACTCAAAATTAGTATCGATGCTCATCTGGAAAGATAGATTGAGTTGAAGATCAGATTATAATTTTGAAAATGATCCAAGGACAAAAGAAATCCAGGTTATGGATGTCCTAAGACAAAGGAGATTTATCTCTGCAAAACTCCTAACCATTATTACTAGGGAATTAAAAGTGGTGTGAGACCACAAAATAGGTTTTCATTTAGTCAAAGAATAGACTATTATGGGATGTAAAAGAACCTATGTACCCAAAATTTTGGATATTTAGGAATGAAACAAGGAAAACTAATGTCATAGTTAGGATATTGTAATGACAAAGTATTTTTCGAATAAGGAACCACTATAATCTGGAAAAAATGAAGTAAAATGTTGCAGAGTATGGAGCAAGATATTGTCCATTGTGCTAGAAAATGAGGGCAAGATGTTGTCATCGACAGGACATGTAAACTCTCTTGAGATTCTAGAGGGGGAGTGGTATAACATAAGATAGTTTAATCTGTCTATGTTGGAAAAATTGGCATAACATTATTGTGGATAGACTCATCAAGGTAACCAACATTGGTTGGAAATTTTGATTTATGGGATTTTAGTCCTAAATAATATATTGTGTGAAGTAGTTGCTTAGTATTCCTGAGAAGGTTGTCTCAGTTGTGAACAAGCAAATAATGATAGGGTTGTGTAAACCATGATCATACTATGAGACATTCAATTGAACGAATGCACAATATCTTATTGTAGTCGAATAGGAAAAAGTGGTATACCAAATCTTGAATGATTTGAAGAATACTTATAAACTTCTACTATGGGGTTTGATCCATTATATGGAAGGGAAGGTTGAAAACTCTATTTGGCTGAAATAGGCTAAGAAATGGAGTTAACCTTAGATCAGAAAGATTGTTAAAAGAAATAGATGATCAAAATGATTGACGAAACTTTGTTAATACAAAGCTTGGAATATGAAGCAGTATCATTATGTTCATAATTGATAGGTGTCCAAGAGAAAATTTATGCTCAAGATGGACAAATGGTCAAGAGCATTACTTTTATGATTAAATGGATATGTAAGTGATGGACAGACTTGGCTTCTGAGTTATTTGTAGGTGTAAATACCAAAGGGAAGGATGGGACCCACGATGTAGTACGTACAATACACCAACATTCCTTATCTATTTCGATTACATGCACTAAGGATAAATTCATTAGCCAATTAGAACATGTTTTCCAGTCACTATGTCATATGTGTCATGTAGTATATAGTTATTATTGTACTCGAGATGTACATATGAGGTAATGTATAAAGCTCTTTGGGAGAGTAAGTATGTGTAAAGCACACAAGTTTCCCCTATGTTTTAACAAGGACACTTGATGCAAGGTCCAAGAAGGACAAGATTGCAAGGAGTGGTGGTGTTATGACAGGGGATTATTTAATAAATCTTACATGATTTGGAAAGGGTAAGTAAAACCTTTATTTTACTTTAATTATATGCTAAGGTGAATTAAATCATGGGGGATGATGATTCACAAAGGGGGAAGTATGTTGCACCCCATCTTGTTATTATCAATTTACTTTTAACTTCATGGGTAAATAGGATGGTAAATGCAATCATGATTTTGATATGATTAATAGGATATTGAAATAGGTATTATGTGAAAGTGTTGATAAATGCTTTGAAATAATAATTATGTTTACATTGATGATGAACATGTATTGCTATATGAATATGCTTAAGTTTATGATGCATATGGATTTATTATAAACATCTAACTACCATTTCAAATGAGTTATGTTGGTTGTAGGGACAAGCTGATTCCTCCAAGTGGAGGGGAAGTATCACTCAGGAGAAGATCTTGGTTAGGTAACCAATAATGTAACCTATATGAGCTTACACACACTCATAGTAGAATGGTTGAGTCAAGTCATAGTGTTGGGAATTGGTAAGTCATCCTTAGCATGATGTGTTTGTATTAGTAAGGGTCATGATTACTGTTGAATGCATGCTTGGATGATGTTTATATGTTTGGAACTTATTAGTCCTTCCTTATATTACTATGCTTCATTGTATGGTTGAATGAGTATTTGGGATATATGCATATATGTATATAAGCATTGTTAGCATACACGTACGTTGGAAATAATGGGATTTCCATACAAGTATGACAAAATATGTATAGATATGCATATATATGTATATAAATGATTAATATGATGCTATTGTGAATATAATCACGTGGTCATAATCATTCGAATATTGAATGGATCATTTGACTATCATGTTGCTATATATATACACATAGACACACATAAGCGTAAATACTTAATAGAGGAGTGTGTGTGTGTGTGTGTGTGTGTGTGTGTGTGTATAATGTGAATGTTAACTTGTTCATATTCATTTATATATCAAATATATACATACATGTTTGACATGGTGTGTATATATATATATATATATGTATATGTACATTTATAAATATATATTTATTTGTGATGCTTGAAGGTCGATTATTATATATACTTTGAGGCTGATTTATATATATAAATATAAGCTGAATTATATCTAAAGCATAGGCTAATGCGTATATAAAACATACAAGCATCATAAAGGCCAAATATAATGTATATTGGCAAAGAGTAAAGATCGTTTTATATGCTATATAATACACAACAGTTAAGTCGATATGGAGAGTTTGACATAGTCGATGCTTTGAGATAGATCATTGACTTGGTAAACAAAAATTACTTGGGACGCCTTACCATAAGGCAATGGAATAAATAACAAGCAGCAAATAAAGTGAAACACATGATAATAGAACAAGAGACAACAAGGTAAGGAAATGGTCAAAGCGTCATTTATGTGCAAGGTGACTCCATTCCTTTATTTTCTGTTGAGCATAGACTTAGTCGACTATATGCAAGTGTTACATTTTAAACATAGACTGATTCAATGAATAAGGGTGATGCCAAATAATAGGTTAATGGGTTGCTTGCTTGGTGGGCCACATTATGAAGTTCTTAATGCTGTAGAAGTCCATTCTAGGAACAATCTGAATGTCACAATTTGATCATGTGCAAATTGAAATAGTCTTTAGAAACTGTCAAAACTTAGAGGTCGACCTGTAGCTTATTATGCCAAGTAAACTCTTTATTTTCTGCCACCTTGTTGCCAAGTGATGTGAGTCGACTAGCATGGTTGATGCTGTCATTTTGCATGCCTTAATTGTAGGCTGCAATATCTCCATTTTGCTATATAAATAGAGAGGATTATAATCTCATTTGGATGCACTTCTCATTCTACAAATGTATTCTGCTATTTTTCCCTACAACATTATTCTATGAGAGCTGAGAGTTGTTTTGTGAGAATTGAGAATTATTTGTGAGAATATTACATTACTTTGAGTTAGAGTCTTGTTTTGAGTTGATAAAGTGAAGCTAGGAAGCTGTTGTAGAAGGCTGAGCATCAATCAGTGAATTGGATAAGCATTTTATAGGCATGAGGATAAATCTTCCTTTATTTGTCTTTGTTTATGAAAGATTGATTCTTGAGTGCTTTGTTTGATCTATTGAGATTGCTTGCATTAGGGAACTATAGCAATTTATTTGAAAGGAAAATAGAAGTTGTTTATGTTGTTTTGTGAAAGTGCTTGTAATTACTCCATAATAGGAGGGATTGTTTTTCATAAGTTGATATACTAGATATGATTAAACAAGAATAGTGTAAGGGCTATTCATAGTGTGAAACATATCAATTTCACAAAGTGACTTAATAGTATTTGCTTATGATGTTAGTTGTACATCATCAGTTTGGTAGAAATGATAGGATTAGTCATTGCTAATCTGTGCTTGCATGATCATTTGATCATACTCAAATTAAGATCTTGGGTAGAGTTTTACCTACTAGGTTGGGATTTATGCTTGACTACTCATTGAAACCTATGGTTGGGAATAGCCTACTTGGTTGAGTTGTTCAATTGGTCTTGATTGGGACATATAGGGTTAGAGTAACCTATATAATTAGACTAGTCATTGGTTGATGACTATATCTTAAGATTAGAATGTAACAAGGGTAAAACTCACCTTTTTTCTTAAGCCAAATCACTTGAGTTTGTGGAATTCTACATGTTTAGAACATAGGCGGGAAATACCTGGTAAGTTAGAGTTGCTACTTGATTAAGTTGCATTTACACTCTTAATACAAAGTTATAGTATTGACAAGAGTAGACTATTTATTTAAACCATTTTAATTAAGGATATTAAGCTCTCGAATGGAATGATCTATTGATATGATTATCCTTCGATTGAGGTCATTCATTGATAGGGTTATACTCTTATTGAGTATCACTTATTATATGATATTTTACTCAATGGAGTCAGTTACTAAATCTATGATTATGATGAGGCTTATGTAGTTATACTCTAGATTATAAAAGTTATACTTGGGACTAGATTGTCTTTTGAAGAGTATAGCTTGTTTCTGTAAAGATAAGCTCCTATGTTATACCTACGATAGTAATGTCCATTGAAGGGGTAATTAGTGCTTAGGCTTATTGGAGGAGATTCCATAGTGTTTTTGGAAAAGGGGAATAGGTTATTTCTGAGGTAAGGGAATTACCTATAGGAGGAAATAACCTAAGCATAGTATATGAACGGTCATAATCCAAAACGAGCCATAGTAGTGTATGTGAATGTGAGGAATGTCACTCAAAGTACTGGGTGAGAATAATTTGGCCAAAGTAGTGTAAGTAGCCACTGTTTACACTGTCGTTTCACTGTGTTCCTTTTATGCATTCTAGTTCAGGATTTTCATACTCATAGGAGTAGCTACCATGTAGGACACCACACTAAGCTCAGATAGGCATTTTTTATGAGGTTTACCAACCAATCTCTTCGTTGAAGGGTAGGGCCATCTTGTCATGTGTAACAGATGTGTGGGGAACCACATTTGAGTCCGTGGTTGGTGGAAAAGAGCTTAAGTGATGCTTCTCCTCATTAGTCGGTAGCCGAGGTTTGCGGATTTTTGTGCTAGTATTGAGGACAACTTGAGTGTTTGCACCAACAAGTAAGGACATTCAAAATGTATGCATCGATGTGATGACATCAGGACCAGTTTGTATATCTATTACCAGATGAAGCTTAGAAGAGCTATGAATGTATCATGTACCCATATATATGTATTATGGAAGGTTATCATCACGAATGATATACTTGAGTTCATTCAATATGACATCTATGTTATGGAAGAATTATGAAATTACAATGGAATGTAATGGAAGTTTGGAAATGATATTATTTCAAATGTGCATGTAATTTACATTATGGAAAGAATTTTTTTTATTGCTATGTTATTACATCTTGGTTAATTCACTTGACATGAAAACATTGGAAATTTTACTAAGAAGAACACCGGGGTTGTTACAAGAAAAATAACAAAAATCTAAGATCTAAAATAAACTAATGTTTAGATCATACAATACCAATATGTAAAATATCTAGTAAAGTTTACCAATAAATCAAATAATGTATGAAGCACATAAAATCCTAAAGCTTAATTAGTTGTCACAGAAGCTCAAATTGTAGCATTATAGTTTAAGTGCCTTCTTTCACATCTAATAAAAGTAGGAGCACTCTTTGGGGTCAATTCCATCCACTATCATACATGCATACTACCTACAATTCAAAACTCAAGTCAATTACTTGCTATGAAGTACTAACATTGGAAATGAAGTCACAAGAATTTGTGAATATTGTTGTGTATTAAACCACTTTAATTGTTTAAGGATTATTTGCATGTAAAGCATTCTATAAGATTAATGAAGCTCCTAGTCTTGTTACATTGTCTCTATTTCTAGAGCTCTTGCATTGAGTAGCAATGTCATCATGAGGGATATTGGTCTTAGTACATAGGACCTAACTCCACTTGTCCAAAATAACTTGAGGATGATTGAATTTTTGATTAGAAATTTAAAACCACAAACTATTTCAATCCATAACACAATCATATTGTTGGAAATATTGGTAGAATAACAATAATTATTCTCAACCCTATTTTATACACACACACACACGTCTAAAAGAATTGAGTTATGCTTTGTCACAACCTAAAGCTATGATTACACAACTACAATATAAATACAAGTTACATTTCTCATTATTGCTTCTAATGTGAGTAGTAGTCACTACATAACTGAAAAAATCATAGGCTGAAGATATTAAAGATTGACTTAGATATTAGAATATTGAATATAATAGTCTTGTCAACAATATTGATAAAATTAAATCTTAAATTTCTATGAATATCACTAAAACATATAGAATGACACTAAATAATTAATAAGATAAAGTTCAAATATTACAAACTTTATTAATCTTAGTTTTATCAATATTTTTTTCAACAAAATCACCATTGCTCAAATAAGAATTAACAATCATTACCTAATCATCCATAAATTATTAGGTCAAATTTCAAATATAGTTACTCTTGATAGCTAGAAAATTTTGGCTTACATTGTAAAGGAGAAAAAAGGGTGTTGTCTAAAGTATGATTTTTTTTGTAATTTCAAAAACATAGCAACTAGGTTTAAATCACTATGCATAATTTATGACCTTTACATATTGTATTTATCATTATAGTGATAGATTGGACTCGGGTCAAATATTCTTTAAATGCTCAATTGGTGTTGGAATCATCTCTAATGGGACAAAGCATAACTAATGAGTGCATTCATAATCAAGCTTGTCTTAGTATGACAACTTATTAGAGTTGAAATGTGTTTGCGAAGTTGAATATATTCTTTTGTCTCTTCATAATGGGTAACATTTCAATCTCCTATTGACTTGTGCTAATCCTTGGGTATAAATACCCCCATTGAGGTGTTTGGGTCAGAACATTGATGCAAGAGCATCCTGGGCCTATAAGCAATCATATCAACTAAAAATAATTTTTTTCATGTTTCTTGTGTTTTATAGGTATTTTCCTTGTGTTCTTATCATTTGTGGCATTATAGTTGTAGATGTCATGTTGTAGTTTAAAAGTGGTCATTTCACATGCCCAATTAGCAATCATCAAGTTGTGTAGTACCACATAAGTTGATTTTTGTCAAAATTGGAACTTGACTAATAAACATTATAATATTTTTATATAAAATTACCATAATTGGAACTACACACCAAAGTGTTTAAATATGACACCATATAATTATTGATCCTAAGAGGGTTTGCATAAAAAATGCATTGTTGAGAATCATTATTTTATGTACATCAAAAGAAATATGAATTGGATAATTTTCAAGGTGATGTACCTAATTTCAAGGCCAACTAAAGGTGAAATCATTTAATTTAAAATTGTTGATCCTTATCACATGTATCATGGGTTATGTACTACATTATCACTTTCTTTCGATCTTTCTACTTATTTCCTTCCATAAGATGTTTAATATCAATTGAGGATAATCAGTTAGGAAGTTAGGAAAGCAAAGAGTAGATAGAGAATAAAAATATTAAAAGATCTCATAAAGTCTATTTTGTATCAAAAGTTTGAAGCCTAAATTGTATTGAATATCTTGAATCTCTAATGTAATTAGGTTTGAGAATCTATTGATGAAGCATATTTATTTTCCATACAAGTAGAAGACAAGTTAAATAGGAAATTTTAGAACAAATAGAATAAACAAGGAAGAAACTATAGATTTCATAGAGGAAGACATCAAGGTGATAGTAGAGGAACTCATAATGACAAAGTAGAAGCAACATAAAGCACCAATGAATACCATAGATGTAGATTTGAAAATTATTGGTGAGGTTGAGGAAAATATGGAAGAAATGGTAGAAGGTAATTTAGAGGAACTTGTTTTAAATGCAAAGCTAAAGGGCATAGAGAATTTGAATGTATATAGTCAAAAGGAGTATATGTCAAACAATTTGATAGAAACACAAGAGTTTCACATGTTGATGAAGAAGTGTATTGTAATGGAAGGAAGTATATTAAAAAGTGAATCATTATAAATTATAATGAAGAGAATATTTTTTAAACTTGTAATAAATCAGAATGAATCGATTTAAAAGGAATTTTTATTAAAAATGTAAGTCTAGAGATATATATTGCAATTCATTATTTATAATCTAGTTTTAAGTGATATGGTAGAAAATTTAAATTTTAAAAGGATAAAATATCCTAATCTTTATAGAGAATCTTGCTTGCAAAAAAATCATAATATTTGGTTAGTGAACAATTCCTTATTAAATTTAAGACTAGAGTTTTTAAAGATGAAGTTTTATGTTACAAAATTCCCATGAATGTTTGTCATATATTTTTGGCTAGACCATGGAAATTTGATAGGAAAGCTATACATAATGGTAGAGATAATACTTATCGGTTGAAAAAGGATAAAAATAAACATATAATTTTTCCCTTGAAGGAAGAATGTGAAAGAATGAATGGTATTGCAAGAGTGTTATTAATAAATGATTATCAATTTTTGAAGGATATTAATTAGGATAACCTTTATTTTTCTATTGTTCCTAAGTGTATGCACAAGAAAAAGGGTCTACAAAAATGTATTACCACATCCTAATATCAATACATTTTTGGTAGAATATAATGATATATTTTAGATAGCCTATCAAAATGGTTTTCACAAGTTATAAGTATAAGTCATTATTGGATTTAATTATAGGAGAAAATTTACCTATTAATGTTGCTCACAAATTAATACTATCTAAAAATGAGGAGTTAAATCAATAAGTTGAAGAGATATTGAATGGAAGGTTAATTAGAGAGAGTTTTAACTTGTCCTTGTGTAATAATAGTTATACTATTAACTAAAAAAAAGAGGAGAATAAATAATTTATATAGATTCCAAAACCATTAACAACATTACTATCAAGTGCATATTTTCATTACCAAGGATAGATGATCTAATGAATTGTTTGAGTGGATTGGCAAGTTGAAGTAGCCAATATCTACTTGCAAACTCAAAAAAATCCACAAATGATCAATGTGAAAAATGATAAAATATCATATGCATGTGATGTAAAATGTACAAATGAGCCTTGCTTATAAAGGTAAGGATGAAGAGGTGAGAAGGTAGGAATCAAACTAAGACTACACCTCCAAGTATAAAACAAGTGTAGGACTCTATGAACAAGTTTTGGGTCACTTGGTAAGTCTACATGAGTGAGACAAAATTATAAATAACCTCTAAATGAGCTTAAGTGTAGTGTGAATAGGACTTTACTAAGTACACTAAAATCTAACTAATTTGATAATACATATTTCCACACTAACACCCCCACTTAAGTGACACTTATAGAGTAAGATAAACATTGAAAAGATGAGTCCCAACATGTCACATGCCCAACTAATATTTTCAAAATAAATTATAATTGATATTATGAATATAAATTTAAGATATAAATCCCATAGCTATTTTCCAACATAGCAATTTCATGTCCATAAAAAAAAAGAATTTGTATATATAATTCATTTCCAAATGTCGATAGCCAATATACATAGTTTGACTTGGCACTCAATCACCACATAGTCAATACAATAATTACATCAATGATACACGTACATCAAATAAGATAGAATTCCACTGTAATCCCTCTTTGAAAGCTCACCTCCATTGGTGGATGAGAACATGGTTTAGGTGATTTTATACCCAACCATGAAGCAATGATTCCTTGGAATTCTTCTGTCTATTGAAGAAAACCCAACCCTACACGAAACACTTAGTGAGAGATACAATTTGCAAGGTGGAATTTCTGCGTTCCTAACTACATGCATTTCTATCTATTGTTAGAACATGCAAGTTCCATGTTAGGCAAAAAATAAGAAGACAAAGAGAGGATAAATAAATAAATAATTTGTTCTGAATAATGACTGCAAAGCTTGGCCGAGCTCATGCTGCATAAATGCAACTTAAATTAGATTTGGAAAAGAAAAACTACAATCTCTAGCACCTATTCTTAGCAAGTAGCTTTCCATAACTAAAGGGGTATCCCTCCCTTCTCGACCATCCACTAGCACCATAAATTTTTGTGCTAAAATCTATCTATTACTTTTGTATCATTTCATCATGGCCCATTTCATCATATAAGTAGTCAACATATTTCAAGAATATCCATACAAAAATTCATCAATAACTATCTTTCCTTAAGTTTCACATTTACTCATCAATGTTGTTCCATTCTACAGTTTTCCATTCCTTTGCAAATGAAATTAATCTATCAAGAATCAAATGAATAATTATGATAAAATAAGAAGGTATACCACATCTATGTGTATGTGCATAAATGATGAGTTTATGCATGTGCAAATATATGTAGATTAATCACAGTTTGTATATGTGTACACATTCTTTAAGAATAAAATATAATCCATTGTACATGCAAATTTCCAGATTTAAGATACATTGATTACATTTATGCACAAGTTCTGGTCTAAACCACTTTATTCAATGATAACACAATGAATGTCATTACAAAGGTTTAAGATTCTAACAAGAACAAGGTTCCAACTAAACAGTGTAAGGTCGTTTACTTTTAATAAAAGAAGTCAATTCTAGAGACATTATGAGAACTAGAATTAATTCTTGGCAAATCATCAGTTTGAGTTTCTTGATGAAAGTGTAATATTTTCCTATCTTCATGAACTGTTTTTGACAGAAAAACAGGTTCGATGTTTAACTAAGTATCAATTGATCCCTATGTTTAAGTTAGAACACTATGATAGGTTACATTATGATCATCTTTTAAAAGCACACAATATGTGTTTAAATACATCAAAGATACCGGGGTCAATTAACACTATTCATGCTATTGACTTATTTACCCTCTTTACTATTTCAATGGTGCTATCGTCCTCATACCTGAGGAACATATACTATCAAGTGAAAGAAAATAGAATATAAATTACCATTAGGATCTGTGATGATTCATATATAAGATTGACCGAGCATGCATATATATATGTATGCTTACATATATATACACATGCCTGTCGAAGAGATAAGGAAGACTTGTTTTAATGTCGCGAGGGTTCCATACACCCTCAGCTTGTTAAGGCCTTTTGACAGATTACAACATACCAATAAATCTCATGCATTATTGTTTTGAAAGAATTTTAAATGATAGTTATTCTGGAACGATGGTGTCATTCCATCCTTCTCATTTGAACAATGCATGATCATTCGACATAAATGAAAATAATAACATGACTTAGGGACAATTTTCCATACAAATACATATGTTATATGGCCGTTCTCGACCGATACATATATTACACCGGGTTGGTAATATTTAATCCACACAAAAGCATTGAACAAGACAACGTATATCATCCATCAACCTGCAACAAACTTGGCAATAGAGTCACCCATTATCATATATTTATGGATCAAAATGATATGGATCATTTTGAACGGACAATCAAGCTTGAATGGTCCATACCATTCGACCCCAAATAACATAGGAAATATGTAATGCTGCGAATGATAGTATCGTTTGAATGGGAATCTTGAGCGAACAACACCATAAATGGTGTTTGGTGTTTGCATTACAGAGGACATATCGACGTCCTCAAGAAATGTTGGTAAAATAAACATACGAGCTAGAGCCCAAACACAAACCTTCAAATTCGATCATGCTCATGCATTTCGATACATACAGCAAAGGTGAAATGGGGTTTTCACCCACAAAACGTGAGGCTGGCTTAACCAGCACACTCTAAGCGTTGACTGCTTAGGTGGCTGGTGTGGGCCCATTTAATCTGTTGCTTCCACCAACTTCTGTTTCCGTTCCCCTAAGCAATTACGTAAACTGTAACCGTCAGCAATCAACAGCCCAATTCCCGCGCATAAGTAAATTCAAATCACTTTTACCGCGCTGCAGAAGTTTGACCGAACTAAAAGAAAGAGAGCATAGAAATGAATTTGGTTATTTCAGTGAACGGAAGGGAAATGCTCTGATAGACATGTATGCAAAATGTGGAAGCATAGACAACGCACGTGAACTTTTTGACCGAATGCCTCAAAGAAATGTGATCTCATGGAATGCCATGGTTGCAGGATACAAGCCCACGCAAAGTTGAATTTGTTGGAAAGGCTTCAGGAAATTTCAAGCAAATGCAATGGGCAGGTGCAAAGCCTTACTTCGCAACGTTTTCCTGCAGCCTCCCTGCCTGTGCCAAGATGCGAACTTTGTAATAGGGTGTGGAATCGGTCAAAGGATTAAGGATGGAAATTTTGTCAGATTTTGTAGTGGCAACTACCCTGGTAGACATGTATGCAAAATGTGGAAGCATTGACAAAGGGCATGAACTGTTCAACCCAACTGAAAAAGGTAAGTTTTTTTCCCTCCGATTTTTTTTTTTTGGTTTCAAACCAGCCAGCACATAGTATTTCTTGCAAAATGTGAAAGATAATTTTTCCCATCCTGATGATGGAATAGGAATAGTAATAGAGACTGTGATCCCCAAGGCTAACAAGAAGATTTCACACATTTTCACACATTTTAGAAAGATGTTAGTTGGTGTTTACAGAGTGTGGTAGTAAATGTGAAGTGCAAGAAAGCTCAGCTTAAACAGTGCTTAAAGTGCTGTAAATTGTGCAACTGTGTTCCGAGCGGGTATTGTGGTAATAAGGATGAATACCCATGTTACAGAGATAGAAATAACTACAGGGGCACATCTAATTACCCATGAAACTTACTCTTGTATTTCTTTTGGTTTAGTGTTGTATGGAAGGTGCTAAAATAAATATGGGTCTGTCATTATACATTTCTAAGCAGATTCATATGAATTTCCTACCACCAAACAGGCATTTAAAGGCTAATATAATATTTAAGGTTTGTTTCATATCCCTTGTCTTGGCCACAAGTTTTTGATGCATCTCAATTGAAGCTAGCTGAAAGAAGAATAACTTTGAATTTGTTTGAATGTTAATGAATATTAACTTTTAAATTTTAGTTGGAGAGTAGAGGTTCAATTTATGTAATTATTTAATTTTAAATTATTATATATTTTTTAATTATTTAAAATAAATAAAAATAAAAATTGATCATGAAATCACTAGTTCAATATTTTAATTTTTTTTAATCATATATAAAAATTAATTATAAAGTTATATTGGATTTTATTATAAAAATTTAACCAAAAAAATTGTTATTTGTGAAACTTTAAAGTCTTAAACACCATAATTAATATCTTTTAGGTTATAGTATGATGGAGAGGTTATAACTATTTTTTTTTTACTTGTGTTGCTATGAAAAATTGGAATATTTTTTTAAGATAGTTAAAATTAATTTCACTTCAAAAAATTGAGTGAATATAAATAATTTCACACAAGAAATTATAGAAGCTACATCAAAGAGACAATTTTGTTTTAATTTGGTTTTTAAAATAAATTTCATGCAAGGTACCACTGAGACACATAAAAGTCTCTAAGTTAGTGGTGGAACTTTCTTAAATTTGCATTATTTCAATTAATGGGATTGTTTGCAAAATAAAAATAGGACCTTAAGCCCTTTCCATGAGATCAAATCTTATGGTACTCTACCTTTGTAATGATTTTGGGTCATTAGACTATTCGATGAAAACATAATCATAGAAATCACCTAACAAAAAGAAAATGATCACTAGCCATTCATTTTGTTTGAACCAAAATAGTAGATTAAAAGTGTGAAAGCTTTCTAAGTTAAACTATAGATCCATGAGCCCCTTCACATTGAAAACAAAAATAATATGCACTACTAGATCATAAGCTTGCACAACAAATCAAATAAATTGTAGGACTTTGATATAATTTGTTACTAGAGTGCCTTGTTGAACTAGTAGATGTTTTATTTGAGATTGTTAAAGTAGTGTGAGATATTTTTTGAAAAATCTCAAAATAAATTTTAAAAATGGAAAATGTGTTAAAGTAGGAATAAAATCACATGATATACTTTTTGTGAAAAGTAATAAAATGTTTAATATGAATATTAGATAAGATTATCGAATCTTTGCATAAGGACAATTTTGTCCATCAAAATAATGTTTCCTTGACTAATTTGAACTAAAAATAACACCCTTTAATTAGGGTGAATGCACATCACAATAATTATTCTAGGGTTGTGAGATTCATACAAATTTGTTCAAATAAATGCACTACAAAATTCTTAATCTATTAATAATGTGAAAGTCTAGGAATAAACATCAACTAGTGTCTAGAAGAATATGTAAAAACAAGAACTACTATTGCAATTATTTATTCAAATAATTTCCCTTCCCATCCATGTGCACAACTCAAAGAGTCCCTCCATGCACTAACTTTTAAAAACATAAAACACCACTCCTCCCTTATCATCCAAAATAATCCATCATGTCAAGAGCTTTCTCCAAAAATTCCCACACATGTCCACATCTAATTCAAGATCCAAGTATCCCAGCCAATCCCTTCCATGATTGTTTACCATCTCAAGATCTAATAATTCCTATTGAATAAATTCATGAACGACAATCCTATCATCTTGGTTCCTATATCTTTCTTCAACCCAGTTATCTTATTGTTGAGAAAACTCAAACTACCAATATTCCTTTCTCATCTAAAACTGGATTTTTGTCTTGTTTTCAAAGTAACAAGTACCCCATCAACAATTAGATTTTTTAAAACATGCATTATCAAGGAAAAACAATAGGCTTTCATGAGTAAGGCATCTTAGAACCCATCCAAACAAAATAAAATATAAGATTTTAGGGCCTTGATTATATATCTCATGACAAGTACATTGTTCACTCCTCAAATAAGGCTTAGGAAAATTCTTCCAACATAAAAATAGGTACCTCTCGTCACTCCTCTCGCAATATTGTTTCCACCAATAATTTCATCAACCAAATTACACCTATCAATCCCATCATCCCCCACTAATCATTTCATCAACTGCATCTATAACCATCCATCCCCTGTAATCATCAATCAAGACCAACATTTATGCATACATCATTGGACATATTCCAACATGATGAAGCCATCACACAATCCATGTAATGTCAAGATACTTTCTCTCCATGAGACTATACCATCTTATTTGGAAGCACATATAAATATGAAATAATTCACAAAAATATAAGGACAACCACATCATAACATGTCACCATACAATATTAATGTAAGATCTGACCCAATATTAAAATTGATTGAAAAGGCCACTAAGGTCCACCAATAAAAAATAGTGCAAAAAAATAATGTGGATCCTTAATTAAAAGAAATACATGTCAAAAAGGAGCATCAAACTCTGCATCTCCATCCACTCCAAATTTTTCTTCTTTCGCTAATTCCAAATATTCATACCCTTCATCCTAATCCCACATAATTTCTCCATATAAATCCAAGCATCCCCATCCTAAGCATCCTACATCCATTTTGGGTCCCTATGTCCCAAAATAAAAAAAAATCCCAAATTCCCCTCCTAAACATCATCAATCCACTTTGGGCCCCTACATCCCATAATCTATAATCCTAATTACCTCATCTAACTCCTAACATCCAAAATCACATCATAACTCAAATATTTAGCCTCCAACATAGTGTATGCAATTGTTAGTCCTCGTTCCCCTTGGTCTCATGACATTCCCTCATGTTACTACTATCCCATCCTTTCATCTAATCATATTTCCACCCCCTATCCATTATCCAACATACTTCCACAATTACATCTTTGTAATTCAATATTTTAAATAACTCATTACCCATTTTTCATCTCCTCGTCAATTCCATCTCCCTTGGTAGCATCCTTTAATATTATTTTTTTTGGTAATTTAATAGCTGGGTTGGGCCAACACCCATTGAATTATATCAAAAGAGAGAACAATGATTCCGTGAATACTACATCCCCAATTCTACTTGGAAAAAACGCTGCTGCCAGCACCCATACCTACAAATCCTATGACCGCCATATACCAATTGATACAAAAAAGTACCCTGCCTCTGAGCTGCATCTGCACTACACCCTATTACCTCCCCTTCCACCTCTTGCAGTGATGGTTTTTTTTTCCAATTCATCGCAGTTGAATAACCTTCACGGTATATGTGACTGATCTTAAAGTCATCTAGCTCCTCTATGATTTTCCTTATTTGCTTGATCCATCTGTTTAGTCTCCAATTAGGTGTGGAATTTTGCCTGATAGCATTCACTGTGATCATCGAGTCGCCTTCAAGGTGAATCTTCCTAGCTCCACATTCCATTCCGAGCTCCAATCCACGAAGTGCAACTCTAAACTCTGCCAAATTGTTTGTGGCAACACCAATATATTCTGCATGCTCTGCAAGGGTTGTATGGAACTCATCCCTAACCACACATCCTATACCGCTAGGGCCGGGATTCCCGCTTGCAACTCTGTCAAAATTTACCTTCACCTAGCCAACATCTGGGGTGCTCCAGCAAACTTCCTCATGCAATTTCTTTTTTTGAGTATAGTCATTGGTGCCTACCAAAGTAGGAACAATAAGTCTGGGGAATACCTTCGTCATTTTATCATCCCATATGGTGTATGCATTATTTTCTGTCGTTCTGATTTTCACAGTTGTATTGACCAATTCTATGATGGATGCTTCAATTTTGACCACTAATCTCTCCCTCAACAATGCCTGTCCCTTAAAAACCCTTCTGTTTCGTTCTTTCCAAATTTCCCATACAACCATAGATGGTATAACCTGCCAAAGGCACACAAATAGACTCTTCTGAGAACGTTTAGGCCACATACAAAACCAATCTTTTAGATTTCTTGGCATTGGTATTTGCAGATTGAGTTTTTGAAGGAAATATTTCTAGTAGCTTTCAGAGTATGGGCATGAAAGCAATAAATGATTAGCATCCTCGTTCTGATTCTTGCATAACGGACATCTCCCTGGGCCAATTATTCCAATTTTATTTAGTCTGTCTTAGGTGAGGATGCGGTTTTGTATAGCCAACCAAGAAAAGGCTCCAGCTCTAGGAGAGCAATATTTACCCCAAAGAATCTTTTTTGGCCACAATTGGTCTTCTGCCATTGCCTCTTGTGCTCTGTAACCTAATTTTACTTTGTAATCTCCATCCTTAGAAGCGCACGAACGAATCTCATCTCTTAGCCCAGTCCATATGATGCCTCTTTCTTCTAGGATCCTTGAGAGCTTCTCCTTTTGTTCTAAAGGGGCGTTGAAGTCATCAAGGGACTTCCATTCCCATTTTTGCTTACTGTTGGTGTTTGTCACATACCCATAGTCACAAAGTTTTTTCCCCCATCGTCTGGTTGACTCTTCCTCGATGATTTCAAGGCTCGGGAGGGAATAGAGAGTTGGATGCTCTTCCCACGAATCCACCCAAAACTGAGCGCTTTGCCCATTGTTGACTTCCCATGTTATATGCTGAGTGATGATCTTCCTGCATTCAACGATGAAGTTCCAAATTTCTGATCCATTCAGAGGGTCCAACGTATTAATTATTCTTATAGGCTCATATGAATCCAAGTACTTTCGCCTCAAAATTTGGACCCATCTTCGCTCCCCATTTCGAAAAATACTCCAGACCAATTTTGCACCCATGGCAAGATTCATGCTATGCAACTGTTTCACACCCACCCCTTTGGCTCCATAAGGCTTGCAGATCTTGTCCCATGACAGCAGAGGTATTTTGTGGTTATCTTCTGGACCATTCCAGAAAAATCTCCTCATGATTTGAATTAGTGTATCTTCCACTGCTCTTGGGATTTTCATGCATGTCATAGAATAGATAGGGATAGCTGCTAATACTATCTTCAGCATTAATAATCTACCCGCAGATGATAACCATTTCCCTTTCCAAAGTTCCATTTTCCTTTTGCAACTATTGATTAGGTTTTCCTAGTAACATTTCTTATTTATCCCCCCAAATAGTGGCATCCCAAGAAATTTCCCTGGTAGGCTTGTAATTCTAAGATCCAAGATTCTTGCAATATCCTTTTGTAGACTCGGTTGAACATTAAGGAAAAAAACTTCTGACTTTCTCCAGTTGATTGACTGTCCTGAAGCTTTACTATAATTGTTCAAAATGTTCCTGATGGTTCTAGCTTCTACTCTTGTGGCTTTTCCAAAGAGAATCATATCATCAGCAAACTGCTGATGAGTACCAGCCACCAATCCTGGGCAAATCTCAATTCCCTGCCATTGACCCACTGATCTACAATGCTGTATAGTTCTCCCCAACGCCTTTGCCATTATGATGAATAGGAAAGGGGATAATGGATCCCCTTCCCGAATTCCTCTAGAAGAGTCAAAGAAACCCTGGGCAACCCCATTGACTAGGATTGAAAATCTTGGAGTCATAATGCACCTGGAGATCCAATTGACCCACCCTTCCCCAAAGCCAAATCTCTGTAAGACTTTCAACAGAAATTGTCTATCCACTAGGTCGTACGCCTTCAGTATGTCTAGCTTGATTACCATATTCGGGCTTCGAGTCTCTCTAGAAGAGTGGATAGCCTCATGTGCAATAATAATCCCTTCGAATATCGATCTACCGGGGGAGAAACCACTCTGCTCATCAGATATGATTTTTTTTAGGACAGTTTTTAGACGGTTGGCTATGACCTTTGTGATAATTTTGTAAATTATGTTGCACAAAGCAATGGGCCTGAAATCTGCCATTGTTTGCACCTCCTTCTTCTTGGGGACAAGCGTAATGAATGTGTGATTGAAGGTACCCAACATCGTCATTCTCCTTCTGGATTCCTCGACAGCTCTATGTAGATCATCACTAATGATATCCCAAAATACATGATAGAATTTTGCGGGGAATCCATCTGGCCCAGGGGCCTTGTCTGCACCTATCTGGAAGGCTACCTTCTTAGTTTCTTCCAAACTGATGGTCTTAAAAAGCTCCCTGTTTTCTTCCTCATTAATTAGTGTCGGGATGTGATTTAGAAATTCTTCCCGTTCTCACTCATTATCTGTTGATGCCCGATTTAAAATTTCTTGAAAGTATTGCACCACTATCTGATTGACCTCCTCTAATGACTGTGAGCTTGTACCATCTTCCTTTGCTATTGCTGTGATATGATTTTTCCCCTTGTTAGCACTTGTTGTTCTGTGGAAATACTTTTTATTTCTGTCCCCCTCTTTAAGCCAGATTTCTCGTGATTTTTGTCGCCAGAACAATTCTTCCCTAGTCATAATCTCTGTGAGTTCTGATTTTAACCTTTGTTCCATTTCAAAATCTTCTTGACCCATCCCATGCTTAATTACTTTCTCATTAAGTTCGTTTAGTTCCTCCTCTACACGGGCTTTTTCCATAAAAATATTCTTGAAATTAGCCTGATTCTAATCTTGTAGCTTTCTTTTGGTGTGTAAAAGCTTTTGGCTAAACTTGTACATTCTTGATTTGTGACCAACTCCGACTTCATTCCACCAGATTTTAACTAAGCCATAAAGAGATGCGTCCCTAAGCCACATATTTTCAAATCTGAAAGGGGTTCTGCCTTTGGGATATTCTGCATTGATTACTAATTGTACTAGGAAGTGATCAGACCCAACATACGGTAGTATAGCTGCCTCAAAGGAATCCTGATTAGCATCCCAATTCCCATATATGAAAAACCGATCCAACTTTTCTGCTATACTGGTGAAATCCTTCCTCCTATTGGTCCAGGTGAATTTTCCATTTTTGGCTACTATTTCTCTTAGATTGTTATTATCCACAAATGCTTGAAAATCTTGTTGGATCCTTGATAAATTCTGCAAACCTCCTTGTTTTTCTAAATTGTCCAATGTTGCATTAAAGTCACCCCCAATTATAATAGTTGTACCATTCTGCATATCCAACCACTGCTTAATCTCGTGCCATAAAATTCTCTTAGCTAGAGTTGAAATCGGTCCATACACATTCATCACCTGTATCTCCTTATTTTGACTTAAAAGCTTACATTTAACTACCATCCAATGCTGACTTTTCCTTATCAGTGAACAGCTAACAGACAAAGGATTCCAAATTACACCAATTCCTCCTGAGGCTCCAATAGATTCAAAAAAGACTCCTTCCCATTGTCTCCAAACACTCAATCTTTTTTGAGCTTCCTCCCTTTCCCATTTAGTTTCCTGTACGTAATACAACATCTGCCTTACTTAGATCTATTTGGAACTTAATCAAGTGCCACCTGCTAGGGGCATTAATGCCCCTAGCATTCCAAGTTATGAGCCTCATTGCTCCTCGGGAAGGGCATATCCCTTCCCATTTCTTAGTTTCATCTGTCCCTTAGCATTTGCTGCCATCACCAGTTTAGCCTTGTTGGTTTTTGCCCCTCTTTTCTTCTTTGCTGCTACCAGAGGTCTTTTCAGCTGGGATTGTGTTTGTTCAATGCTTCGTTCTTCTAGAATATTAGCCTGTTCTTCTTCCATCCCATCATCCTGATCAGAATCAGATTCTTCAAATATCTCCTCAACCTCCACTCCCCCTTCATTGCTGATATTCTCCCCTACATCAATGGAATTTCCATTTTCACCTTTTGAGATGAGCAAAGCTTTAGCTTCAATAGGACTCCTTGAATGATCTAAATTATCCCTTATTGTTTCTACAACTTTTGGAGTGTTATTGCTCATCTCATTTTGAGAATCTTGTGTAACTGTTTCAGCTACAACATTATGAAGATCTGCTACTGGGGTTTCCTCAACATTTCCACCCATATTGTCTTTTGCCTCATTCTTCTCCTATGCAGCTGCTTTATCCTCTTGCCCCTCTTCTAAATTTCCTTCCCCCTCAAAATCCTTTACATTTTCCAGATCTGCCCTAGGGGATCCCTCAGCTTTCATTTTCAAACTGCATTCTTCCTCACTTATCTCCTGTGCATCTATATCTTACTTTTTTCCTACTTTTCCATCCTTTTCCAACCTCTGCACTCCAGTCATTGAGTCGTTATGCCCCTGAATGCCTATATTTCGGTCATTGTGTCGAGACTCCACAACCTTACCATTGAAATCCTTATCTAGCAGAACCGAACCCATGTGCCAGTTATCATCACTACCTTACTCTCTATTTCTTAATAACTCTCTGATTGATACATCCTCCATATTGTTTTCCTTTGCAGATGGTGAACCTTCTTGTTTGGTACTGCTAGAATCATCCAATTTTTCTTGCCCAACCCAGGCATATTTGTTTTCTCTACTAACGTGAATTGATCCAAAGTAGTCTGAGTTTCTGTGTTCTTTCGATTTGCAATTCGGGCATAACAGTAATTGATCTTCCCTTTCTACTTTGGCTGTTCTAAACCCTGTTGTTGTGCTTAATTCAATCTCCTATGGAAGCTTTTTTTGTGGCTTTAAACCTATGCAGAATCTAATATAGGCCCCTTGACTTCTATCCACCATTATTTCATCCATTGAAATGAGAGTGCCCAGCTTCTTCCCAATCTCTGTTAATATATTTTCTTCCCAATACTCAGCAGGGATCTCATACATTCTAACCCAGACTGGACCCTCCTTTACTTCATGCTTCCAAGGGTCAAAATTAGGGTACCAGTCAAAGATGTGTAGTGCTGTTCCATCCAGATAATGTGGTCTGCTACACAGTGCATCCTGTTTCTTTTCACTTGATGCAAATAAAACTAAGAAAAAATCATTAGCAAGGGGACAAAACTGGATCTGAATTCCCCAATTATTAAGACACCACTTCTCCACTGTTCCCTCAACTTTTATCATTCCCCCCTATTTCAAGAAGATCCCTCGCTCTTGTAGCCTTCTGATTTCGTTAGTCAACTTATTGGGATCAATAGATATACAGGTTTTTGGCATGGATGGGGTGGTATCATTACCTGGGTTTTTTGCTTGCCATCTCGATGCACCTACCTCCGGTATTACCTTCTTCTTTCCTTTTCCAAGATCCTCCGTTCCTCCTTGCTTCTCCAGTGTTGATGGCGAAGTAGACTTCTTCCGCCAGGATTCCGAGTTGATAGTAGTTTGCTTACTTTTATACCAGAACCCACCATTCCTTTGATTTTGAAATCCATGATTCCTAAGGAATTTAGATGTGGGATTTCTGTTATTGGTGCTGTGAGGGTTTCGATGGGCCGCATCAGGAGGGAAACCACGAGGTCGCAGCCAAGGTAAACCTTTCTGTGTCCCCCAATTGTGTCTTCTCCCAGCCGCGTCAGTTGCGGTCCTAGAGTTTTGATTTAGATACTACGTATTCAAATTGCATACATCCACCCAGCGACAGCCATGATAGACCCATTGTGGTTTGTGGTCTCCATTATCTCGGTTACCACATACTATCTCCGGGATTGCTCAAAGATCCTGATCGAAGCTTCCTTGAGACGTCAAATTGTGGCCGGTGTTACATTGCCATTTGTTGCCAATTCCTACTTCTATGTCGACCCATTTCTGTCCAGATTTTGCTCTAAGATCCTCCATTGGAAATTTGTTCTTTGCATCGATTTCCCATTCTCCTGCCCTGTTGATTCTGCTCCAGTTGTACTTGGTGTTCCCGGCTTGATTGCTCCTGCTGCCGCTAGTTCGCTCCACCTGTTGTTCCTTTCGCACCTCCTGCTGCTCCCACCACTCCATTTCAACTTCCTATGGCATGCTTCACATCCTTTAATATTAGAGCTATGTTGGTACACTATTTAAATTTTGAAGAAGTCTACTTAGCTCTATTTCTAGTAACATCCATGTGCATACAATGACTATCAAAGTAATTATTTGGAAATGGATACTATCATCGTGGAAATAAATATTTGAGTCATTCATCCATCTCCCTAACACCCATCCAAACTAATTTATCCAAATCATTCCCCTTCATCTATAAACTAGAAATTAAGAACAAATCAAAATAAAAAAAGTAAAGAGAAATCATCATTCGCTGGTGAAAACAATTAGTATGGCACCTTTGATAAGTTCCATTATGAAACTTGGAAAATAGGTGTAATGTACAAATCCCCCATCTACTCACATCCTATATGTGGGGGAAAATATTCTTTCATCATATCAAGCTCTATCTTATCTACTCCATCCTCCCCATCCATACCTATCTCATCATATCCAATCCATCCTCCTTTCATACTTTAATATTGATATTGATAAGGAAATAATATCTAAACATATAATTTTGGACAATACAAGCCTCACTTTCTCTACTAACCCTCCCTCTTGCAACCTTCTATATCCATTACACTACATCTAGTATGGGACATGTTATTCCTATCCACCATAGTCCTTAGAGATCACGTCTTGACACTCCTTCCAATATCCCTAATACATCATCCCATAATCTATCCCATTCCCTATCTAAACAATCCCTCTATCACTTCAGCCTTTTCCATCAACTTGGTTTTCCATTGTCTTTAGTTCCAAGCAATTGAGAAACCTCAACACAATCCATATGCATGCAATCATAATCGATACAATATTATTAACCAATCTAGTGCATCATCCAAATAATAAACAATTTTGTTCCCAACTTCATTGCAAACCTTAACCTATTTTACTCAAATTATCATTAGGACTATATCATTCCCAATCCTTTTTTTTGACTCATTTTCAAAAATACTATCACTAGGATGTACTATTCACAATCCTCCAATTATTTTTATTGTAAAAAATTCTATCATCATTGCCATCATCATCATCATCAATCAAATCAATAAATTTTAGCTTGCCTAGGCGAAACATCTTTCCTTTTTTACATCGTTTATGCATGATTTCATGTTTTTCATATTTTATATTTTTTTTCTAAATGCACATCGCTTGAAAATGGTATGGGTGAAGATCCAGATGTTTATTCCCATATCCCATGGTAGGTACTATTATGAAAGATAAAAGCATTCTGATAGGTTTTTTATTCAAGTAAATGATAGTGTCAACAAATGATTCATGTCATAATGGCTTATGTCATTATGGTTTAGTGTATTGATGATTTCATTTGATGTTTTGATCATCACTCAAGGTTAATATTCCTTATTGTTACTAATCTTATTTTTTATATTTTAGTATAATTAATTGAACTTAATACATAAAGTAATTTTAAAAGTGGTCACTTGTGTTTAAAACTATTTGTAAACAAATTTTGATTCAAAATTATTGGACCATGTGATTAGTGAAAAGGTACATGGTGAGGTGAAGGAGAAAAAAATGAAAAATAAAGGAAATAAGGTTTAGACCCATGGGTAGACTATCTAAATTTTGTGATTCAATGACTAAATTATTTGTTAACATTTCATGATGGGATCTAAATCCCTAATCTTCTCATGAATATGTGAATATTTGAGAGTTTTGGTAGCTAATGGCCACCTAAAAATCTACCCAAATTTAGTTAAATCCACTCTAAGCACTTGTATTAGCATGCAAAGAAGATATGAGCTATGTTTGGGTGTGTTCATAATATGTAAGTAGTTGTATATGAATAAATCCTATTGTCTAAAAGAATGGGGCATCATTCCATTCAAAGGCTTCTTGGCATATTGCTCATTTGGGATGATTTATTTGCATATTTGGTATTCCATCATGTTTACTAGGTGTTGGCATTGCTTGGCATCATTCAATATATAAAACATGTGTTTTTTAAATATTATTTTTATTTGTTCAATCTCAATTATTTATTACTATTTTTAACTAACATAAGGAGAATGATGTTTTTTGGTTAATTTAAATCTTCATTTGATGCTTTGTATTATTATTATTATTATAGTTTACCTTCAATAAATTATTACAAACTTTTAAATATGTACACTATTAGGGTTTGGTAGTATTAAGTGTCTATTTTAAAATATTTTGTTAGTAACAATGATACAAAGGGGTAGATTTTTTCCTTATGTTTATGGAACCATATTGTTAATATTTTATATTGGTCACTATCTCAATACGTTTTTGTATTACAATTTGCAACTATAAAACCATAATTGGAGCCAAGCTTTTCAATGGGTTATGATTTTGTTATATTCAAGTATGAGATACCCCTTTTGAATGATTTTTATGATAAATTTTTATCTCTTTAAACGCTCTTGGAAAACCATGTTATCATAGTTAATGAGTCTAAATATGTCATAAAAAGGTTCCCTAAGATGAATGAATGGTGAATGAGTATGTATCCTAGTGTTTAGACTATTTTATGTTAATGATGGATTGTGATAATGATTAATTAGTAGTGAAGCCCTATTATGGGAACGCAACATAATGGGAGGGATAAATCATATTATCTAATGTATTTAATCTATGACTACATGATGTTGAACCATTTATACAATCACATGATAACATGGAATATTCCTATTCACATGTATAAGTGTCATGGTCACATTACTAAACTTGTAAATTGATTTAGTTGTACTTTCACTACTATGTTTAAGAAAGCATGCTATGTAATTAAGTTTTTTAGAATGATTATTATTGTACTTGCTTTAGTCTTGAATATCTTTAAATTTCACATTTCTATCATTGTTGCATTGTGATAATGAAAGTAGTCAAGCCCTATCATGTTCACTCATTGCTAATTGAATTATCATAAGGTCGTAATTGTTGATAGATAATGTATCTATCATAAGATTAGTATTTTACTTTTATTTAGTCACTACTCTATCACTTCATGGTAACTTATAAATATTGTTTGATAATCAGGGATTATAGATTCCTTATAGTTCAATAACTTTTAATTTGTTTTAATCCTTGGGATAATTTAAATTATTGACTTTAATGGTTAATAAGGACACCTTGTTTTGTAAGTGGTTACTTATAGGTTAATTATAAATAGTGGTAATAGATGAAGCTTATGGAGTCCCACCTATTCTCACATGTTCTTAGTCACCCTATGCATAATTTGATAACCATATCTAGTTAAGTGTAAATAACGTGGAGAGTCTAGTGGATCAAGGTTGAGGGGTTATCTACATAAATAACTCAAGGTAGGAAGTGAGGTAGTGCCCTATCCCTCTTTATACAATAGTAAATTATATTATTGTGTTGGTTAGATGTCGCCACGTGGTAGTTAGATTTATATAGTTATATTGCATGTCATCTTAACTATTAAACTGTAGAGGTAAAGCTATTATGTATCAAACACCAAAACCTGAGCCAAGAAACATTATGAATACATGTTCAATTTATTCTTAATTTTTGTTATGACATGTAGCTTCTCTATGTTATGTACTCAATTTAGTTCTCTCCTAGTGTATTATTTCCATGATATACTTCCTCTCCTTTGACTTTAAAAAACACTTGGTTGGTGTCATGTATTAGTATTACGTTACAGTTCCTAGCACTCATGAGGTATGAATGTATAGTTATTTAATATTATTTTGTCTATTTTGAGAATATCAACATGTTCTTATTTCTAAGTTTGATTAAATTTGAAGTGGATGTAGGTATTTATCAATTTTTATACTTAACTTATTTCATAAAGAAGGATAATATGAAACCCATCTAAAATAAAATTCCAAATTTCATGATACATCTAAAGTAGTTTTAATATTAAGATTCATTAATTAGAAGGTGGTATTGCTAATTTGTAAATTATTCTAGTTGTGCTAAGCATCTGTTTATAATGAAAAATGAATTATGTAAGAGTTATTGGTAGGTCATATTATTGATATTAGGCATTCATCCTTATTACCATAATACTCGCTTGAAACATAATTGGACACTTTACAACAATCGTTGCATGGTTTAAGCCGAGCTTTCTTGTACCTCACCTCACATTTATCACCAAAAATATTAACATAAAAATGTGTGAAATCTTCTTATGAGCTTGGGGATCACAATAAATATTTGTATTCCATCACCAAGATGGGAAAAAGTATCTTTCACATTTTGAAAGCAATACTAGGTGCTGGCTGGTTTGAAAAAAAAAAATTGACGGGAAAAACTTATTTTTTCAGTTAGGCCAAACAGTACATACCCCTTGTCTATGCTTCCACATTTTGCATACATGTCTACCAGTGACTACAAAATCTAACAAAATTTTTGTCCTTAATCCTTTGAAGGATTCCACACCCTATTACAAAGCTTGAATTTTGGCACAGGCAGAGAGGCTGCAGGCAAAGGTTGCGAAGTCTGGCTTTACACCTGCCCATTACATTTGCTTGAAAGTTCTGGAAGCCTTTTCAACAAATTCAATTTTGCGTGTATCATGCAATCATGGCATTCCATGAGATCACATTTCTTTGAGGCACTCGATCAAAAAGTTTATGTGCCTTGTCCAATTTGAAAATTGGGCGACAGAATGATCAGAGCATTTACTTTCCATTCGCTGCTATGCTCTCTTTCTTTTAATCCGGTCAAACTTCTGCAACGCGGCAAGGTGATTTGAATTTTCTTATTCGTGGGAATTGGGTGGCTGACTGCTAACCGTTACAGTTTACGGGACTGTTTAGGTGAATAGAAACGGAGGTCGGTGGAGGCAACAAACTTAATGGGCCCCACACCAGCCACCTAAGTGGTCAACACTTAGAGTGTGCTGGTTAAGCTCAGCCCAAAACGTGGCTACCTAAAAAATAAATTACATAACATATAGTGAAAAAGCCAAGGCCACGATCACAACAACAAGGTATAAACAAAGATCTAATAACAGGGCATTTGAATCTCATTAAGCCCAAGATTTGCTCAAAGATATTCAAACATTTTGAAGGAAAACTTTCTAAGAAGGCACCAATTTAATCTCTTATGTCTATAGTTCGATGATTTTTTCCTTCTACGAATTGGAAACAACTACCCACCTTCTCGTGCCTTCTCCTCTACTTTTTCTCCAAATCTTCTCTCTATCCTTTTTGCTATATTATCTCCTCTTTTTCCAAAATTCACCCCTCTTTTTCCACCAATTTTGCATACTATATTTGGAGTAGTCTTGATTCTTCATACCTCCACCACTTAGCCACCCACTCCCCTTGTTTTTTTGTGCATTATTCCCTTTACTCCAATATGGGAGGAATCGACCTTGCTCAATTATGAAGGGGGTTATGTGATTATTGACTATTATCATTTCCTTCCATATAGTTTTCATAAACAAGATTTCAAATAAAATAAACACTCATCATTATATTACTTTACAGCACATTTGTATATATATATTTATGCATATATGTATATATATATATATGCATAGTTACAAACACACACATATATATTCAAATTCATAAACACACGTTTTTATTTTCTTTTATCAAGAGCTTACATTCAAGTTCTTCCATAAGAATAAATAATACAATCGTTCTTCTCATGATATTTATTTATAATCAAACATATTTCCAATAGCATTACGAAATTATCATTGGATTAGACAAGGTAAGACAAGCAATGAAATAAATTTGTTTCTTTAACAAGATTGCCTATTTAACCATTCACGATTTTCATACAAGCAAGAATGATATCTATCAATTGCAAGACTAATGTAGATGTCAAGGTCTAATGTGGTGTGTGAGATTCCACATTCTAGTCTTGCTTACCGTTCGTCATTCAGCTAAGCATTCCGACCTCAACCATGTTCTCATTCTTCAACCCATTCTTGCATACATACACTCTTGCACTTGCAATTGTTCATCAATAACCTTTAACTAATAGTCATTACAAAATAATTCTCTCAAATCATAGAGTTGCAAGATAATCATTTTTTTTCCAAATATTATTGCATTTATCAAATCCCATAAACAATAACGAATAAATTTCATTTTTTCAATTATTTCAAATATTATTAAATGCAAGTAAATAAATTGAGATATGACACAACAACATGTCATGATAAGGTACTCATGTACAATATTGATACTCTCATAAATGAAGAAAAAGGAGAAAACCCACTGGGAACAAAACTCATCTCCAAAAGAGAGAAATAATCTCACAAAAATGTGATAGTGTTCTACATAAGTACTAGAGAATCTCACAAAATATGATCCACTAAAATAATCCCCCATAGTAGAGATAAAAAGAGTAGGTCTATGTCAACCCTCCAAAATTGTCATTTGATCAAATAAAAGGTAATATTTCATTTCCTGGGCCTTCGGGATGTAATGGAAAATTTTGTTTAGATCTATTGAGGTTGTTCCACTACTCCATTGAAACTAAGGAAGTGTTAGCATAACACTATGATAATTCCCCCCTTAATGCTGATGAGAAAGTGGTATGGGTAGACCAATTGAAATTAGGCACAAAAGTGTGCACATGCATGTAGACCTAGGATCAAGTCCAATAGTTATACACATAATTGAAAAAGGATTTGCATCAAGGCACACACACATGAGACGAGAATCATGAGGATCCATTATTGTGATGGAAAATCATGACACTACACAATCCCTCATTACACTTTATAAATTAGTGCAAGTACAAAATTCCCTCCCTAAGGAACACACATTCAATTGTTGACACTTTATATGAGTGCATTTATAGATTTTATTTTTTTTAGAGTTCTTACAAGCTTATATCATGAGGTGGACAATCAAGACGCAAATAAAGTATGTCTTACAAAATTCAAAGAAATGAAAAATAGTAAATGAAAAGCCCCATTATTCAAAGCATGATCCCACTTTAAATGATATAGAGATATGAGACTTTATTTCAATACATTACAACTTCCACAAAGTGGATTTGATGTACAAGTCCTCAAAAGAGAAATAATCAAAATTTGAAATTGTAGACTACAGTCATGAAAAAATAACATCACCACTATGTATAGAGATTAAAATATAACACATTCTAAAAAATGGACCCAAAAGGAGTTTACATGAGCCCAAACGAGTCATTTGAAGTTCCAAAAATGGGAAATATACATAGTGTCCTATGAGAATCTAAATTAAAAAAATAATAGCACTCAATAGAGGATGAAAGAAAAACATAATAAAAAAATAAATCATTCAAAAATATATTCACATGCCCAAGAATGAGGCTCTCGAAGTTGAGCCAAAAATCAAAACAAGCCAACAGTGAAGGGGAAAACTTGGGGGAAGAAAAGAATGATATCATGATGATGTCAGCAATAGAATATTCCAAGATTCCACAAGATAGTCCTCTTAGCTGAAATATTCCAAAACCACTTTTTTAATGAAAAACCACCTAGAAATTCCAAAACCACCCTCCTAATGCCAAAAACCACTAAACTTGGTCAATGGTGGATTTGATTGTACTTGTTGACATTAATAGGGTACTACACTGTAACACAAACCTATGCATGTTGCTGTCATGCCTATGTAGGAAATACTTCTATACAAAAAACAAAACAAAAAAATTAAAAACTTGAACCTACATGCCTATGCAAGAGGTCTTTTTGCAAAATGTTTGAGGCACAAATGTTGAGGTAGTACTCTAACACAAGATGGAATGATGATTGTATGGTCATAAGGGAGCATGTGCACCTATTACTAAAACTGTAAGGGATGATAAAAAAAATTGAAATTGACTATTGAAACAAATAAAACTTTTGAGTTGTTGAAGAAGAAAGTGACAAAACAACTAGTTTTGGCTTTGCCAAATTTTGAGATGATATTCCAAGTTGATTGTGATTCAAGTGTAATTAAAATTAGAGTAATTTTGATAAAAAAGGATTGTATATTAAATACTAAATAGTTGAATGATGCTAAGAGAAAATATTTTGTTTATGATTAAAATTTTATGCAATTGTGTATGCATTGAAAAAATGGAGACGTTATTTTTATGCAAAGAATTTATTTTATATAGTGATAATTTTTTTTAATATATAAATAGTCAAAGTAAGTTGAATCAAAGACGTGCCAATTGGGGTTGAATTTATGTAGAGTTATTCATTTTTGTTTAAAAGTAAAAGAGGTAAGTCCAATAAAATTGTTGTGCCCTCTCTCCATTTTTGTCTTCTCTTTCTTGCAAAATAATTTCTATGTGCTTCCTTAACAGAGTCAAAATTCCTCAAATTAGGAGAAATATAACTTTATAATAGCATTTTTTTTGAAATCATCAACCTAGTGAGAGCTTTTCTAGCTACACCTTACTTGTTGATTAATCTAGGTTTTAAAAATTGAATTCTAATTTAATATTGCCCAAATGATGGTCCACCAATTTTTTGGTGATTTGAGTTGTGAGCTCCAAATCCCTAAGGTTGAATAATTTCTCAAGTTTTAAGAAAATACTACAAGACCTATTTCCAAGTTGGGAAATTGAGGTTTGATTATTGAGGTGGGTAGGACCTCCTTCACTTCTAGTTCTACAAGAGTGATAAGTTATAATACTAATGGAATTGAATAGATGCCTTGTCACAAACCCACCCACTAGACACTATACTCTTATGTAGGTTGTCACAATGTATCTATGTTTTAGATTCAATATGCAATTTACTCCTTTATATAGAAAAAAAGGGATAACTAGGTAAAGTGTTCAAGGAATGGATATAATAACCCTTATTTTCATTCTAAACTCACATACATGGAAGTTAGGAATAACAAAACAACTAAAAAATGCATATAATGTTTAGTTTGTTTTAATGTGTTGAGATGATGGAGTGGAGAAAAAATGATAAAATAGTGCCTATATCCAATTGGATATTATTAAGTATGAAGTTTATATAAAAATTATGGCAACTAGAACTAGTTGGGATACCTTAATTGAGATACAACTGAAGACTACATTTACTCAAACACACATATAAACTAGTTTTTACACATGCACATGAATAGATAAATAAAATTATAGAACTTTACATGAGTCTACTTAATAATCCAAAATGAACCCATATATTTCTTTATTGATCTCGAGAAGATACATCATAAAATATTCATAATGATTTTATGCCCTTTTGGCTAACCAACTAATCAAAACCCATCAAAACAATATACAAAAGACTCTTAGAGACACTAAAAAATGTTAGATATTCTAAAACTAAACTTATTCTTCAAAGTTACAATGATTTTATTACATATTTTGATAAACTCACATCAATTTAGTCTCAAAAGTATAATACCCAAAACTAGAAAGTGAAACCTTAGGATTCCTAGCATATACTTTATGCTACTAGTTTTCCAACTACTCTCTTGTCTAGTTATCCATCCAAATAAAATATTTTTGGTTCTTAATACCCTATACAATGAAGAATGATAAATCTATAAGGAGTGTATAATACCAATGAATATCATGATGCAAATAACACCCATACCTATCAGGTATTTTTTCCCTAGCTTGTGTTATAAATAATGTTACAAATCCATCTAGATGCATTGAAAAATACAGGGGAAATATTTTCCCTTGTTTGTAAGTGTCCTCATCATTAATATGACCACTATTTATGGAGTGCACGTTGAGAAAAAACTTATGAAGTTGTTGGAATAGTGGTTGATCTTCACTTGCTACATTAAAAACATAGTCAACATTTTCTCCCTTTTAAACTATTAGAAGTATGTGAATCCATGCCCACAATGATGAATGATCATTTTTGTGTGGGAAAAAATAATTTTGAAAGTTTCCACTGTTGTAAGGTGTGTGCCCTTGGTATCCTTGTATTGTGCAGTGCAACACTCAGGTTTGTGACATGGCTTAACTGCCTAAGCCCGTGGATTCATTAACTCTAGCGGTTGTATCACGCATTAAAAAGTCAATCTTTTGGTGCAACGACAACCTTTTGTGCAACAAGTATCAGAGTTTGGATCATGGGTTTGAACCCCCTCACTTGTGTTGGGGGGATTGTTGCAAGGGTTCCCTTGGTATCCTTGTGTTGTGCAATGCAATGCTTAGGTTCGTGACATGGCTTAGCTACCTCTCGTGGATTCATTAACTCTGGTAGTTGTATCAAGCATTAACAGGTCGATCTTTTGGTGCAACGACAATCATCTTTGCAACAACCACATCATATTGAGTCATTAATGGTATTTTTATTGATGAGCACACACTTATATTGAGAGGGGGTGAATTGGTATAAGAGCATATTTTAATTTTTCAAATTAACAACCACAATCACTTCAAATACACAACTTTAGAAAACAAGAACACAAGAACACAATATTTATGTGGAAACCCTTTCGAGAGAAAACCATGAAAAAATATTGCTTACATAAAATTATCTTACAAAATTTGTAGGCACCATCCTATTGGAGAAACCAATCCCTACTTATAGAACATGTAGGCACCAACCCACTAGAGACACCAATCCCACAACTAAGCACCAACTTAGCAAGAAGCACAAATCTCTTCTTTTAGGAGGCACCAAACTCTTTTGCAAAATATCACCTTCAGATGTTGCCTCTTCACTAGATGATTCAAACATAATTTTCTACTCAAATCTAATTATAATTTCTTCACAAATTTTCCCTTCATAAATCTGCACATATTTCATTCATAAATATGCACATATTTCCTTCACAAATCTGATTATATTTCCTTTAGAATTTTGTTCCAACATTCTTCAAAATAAAATTGAAATATTGTTCATAATTTTTTACTCTTGGACTGCTTTAGATCTATTCTTCTTCTTTTAGAAAGTTCTTCACAAATCTTATTATATTTTCTTTAGAAATTTGCTCCAATATTCTTTAAAAAAAATTGAAATATTCTTCATAATTTTATGCTCTTGGACTATTCTAGATCTACTCTAAATCAAATAATATTTCATTGTTTTGAATACTTGAAAAACCTCCAAACACCTTCTATATACAAAACATAAAAATATGGGGAAAGGAGTCCCAAGTACAAAGAACCTAATATCAATTCCCCACTTCTAGGTGTTTCATAAGGATGCAAATTATCAACAAGGTGCATAAATTGAATTTCAACCCTCGAGGCGAGTCAATCAAACCTGGATCTGCATCCTTTTTGAGTCTTAGGAATGGATTGGAAATGATTTGGAGTGATTAACCTAATTAGATTATATGGCATAATATGATACATGCAATATCCCTAAGATACATAAATGAAAACAATAATTTTTAAGTGGATCTAGGAGATGTTTGATGATGTGTACTTGTCACCAAAAGTTGGATTCAACATTCCAAGAGGGACTTAGTCGCCCATGGGTGAATGGGTCTTCAATAGGGGGTCCTAAAATTGATTTTGCAGTCCTTTGATGTTCAATTTGAGTTCCTGATTCTTAGTTGCAAACTTGTTGGAATGTCGTCAGTAAATTTTGTAGGTGAATTTCCATGGCTTAATAAGGTTGGTGACAATAAATGCAACAATTGAAAACTTTCCTTCAATCTTCCTTTAATCCTCTCCAAACTTGTAGCCTACACATTCAAAGAGAGGGAAAATGTTGTGCCATATAGGGGCTTGCCTTAGTCAAACCCTGTGTAAGTGTTCCCATTCCAAAATGGCAACGTCAATGGATAAATGATAACCAAAAATGAAGGAATGATGAATAAACAAAATGTTGCAACTCACCACCCTTCAATGGCTTCCTTGAAGGACTAAATTCATACACATATCCTCAAGGATTTGGATCTTACTTGCTTGAATACTTGAATGCTTTGGAGACCTACAAAAATATGTTAGCATTCTCAAAACAATGAAAACATGAACACATATAAAATTTGACATGATGTTGGATCTTGAATTATTGCAATAAACTCTAAAATGTTGCTCTTGAATTGCTCAATTATTCTTTTGACAATAGTTTTTTTTTAGGTAGAGTGTGTCATTGCTAGATTCATTTCAAATGATAAATAATTAGGTATTTATAGTGTTCATCCAATTTCCCAAAAAATAGATTCCAAAAGCTAGCACTTTACATTTGACTTTTTAATGTTAAAATGTTATGAAACACATTTGAATTTGGGTCCTAGATAAGAAGGGGGGCCCATTCTCCCATGGACGAATGGGTCCTGGTCTAAATTTCTAGGCACACATAGTCGAGAGAAAAATAACAACTGGTTGCATTTATTCAATGCTTGCAATTCTTTAAAAAAAGGGTAAAAATTAGGCTTTGTAGTGTATAATTTGTAAAATTAGGAGCATAATTAGGTCTAATAAATTAGGGGGGAAACACAATGTGAAATTGTTAAGGGGGGATAATTTTTTACACTATATTTAGCCCCCACTTTAGTGGGAGTATGAACTTACACTCAAACTCACACTAATGTAAGAAAATATATGTCAAGAGGGGTCCAATTGTCCAAATGTTGAAGAGATGGGATAACAAAGGATTTAAGGAGATCACCAAGCCCCTAGGATCAAAGATCCCATGGAAAACCAACATAATCACAAAGGAACACACTTGTATGATATGCAACAAGACAAGATACAAAAACATATAATGTCAAAATGGAATGCAAAAAGAGGGTATGGACCAACAAGTTGTATTATCCTAAGACCCATACAAAAGGTGTTTGTGACTCACATAGTAGCAAAGTTTGATATTTTCTAGGTGAACCATAAACAAGGAAGGCACATGGGCTAATGAGGACTGCTTTTCACTAAGTAAGCCCCCAAGAAAAGGATGAGAAATGCACTAGGTCTACTAAGTGTACCCATAACAAGGTGGCAAAATGAGAAACACACAAGGTCTAGTGAGGACCGCTTTTCACTGGGTGTGTACCCAAAAAACCCATACCAAGAGTTATACTCTCTGATAACCCTAATAAGGTGCCACAAAATGATCAATGTGCTATGCCAATGCTACACTAAGTTCAACACTCGTAAACAAAGTGGAGAAAAATGTTAATGTCAATGCATCACTAAGTCCAATGCTTGTGAACAAAGTGAAGCAAAATAATGTCAATGTATGCCCCCACTTTAGAGAAATTGCAAAACACCATGTTGTGAGCAATTAATTTAAGTAGAAAAATAAAAATTCCATGTAAGAAAAGATCACAAGAGCTTATTTGGAAATCCCTACACCAATGATATGTTTCCAAATAAACTACATTATGATAGGGGGTTTCCCCCATAATGCAATTCCATAAATAACATAGAAAGGTACACTGAGGGATCCACAAATTTTGGGTCAATATATGTCTTTGCTATGGTAATATAAGAGAGCTCAAAACTGACATCATTCCCCAAATACTTGTGGAACAACGAACACAAAGGAGGAATGGCACATAGAGAGAGAAGGAAAACAAGCTTTTGGGTCAACATGGAAGAGACCTCAATGTTTCAATGCCTTGCATTGTCCCCAAAAGGAAAACACAAGACAAAAAAGGAAAAGATAGTTCACAACATATAGAAGAATGAAGATACAAATAGAAGAATGTCATGATATGTTTGTTTCCTTTGTATCCTTGTGCTAACAGAGAAACAAGGGTTTTCCTTTGTATCATTGCACCAAGAAGCACGATACATGAGATCACATTACATGTAAGAAAACACAAAAAAATATAGAAAGTAAACAAACAAAGTTAAAGTACTTCACATGTGAGCCAACCTAGAGTAGGTCATCCACATCCCAATCTTGTTCATTGTACAAGGAATGCAAAAAACTAGCCAAGGGGACTACAACAAGTGTCGTACTAGGAGCATCTCCATGTTCAACATGTGGTGGGTCACTCTCATCAAGAGGACCATCATGGTTTCCCCCATCTAAATTAATACAAGTGGAAAATAATAAATTCAACTCATTATGCACCTCATCATCAATTTTAGCAATCTCTTCATCATCATCCAAATTGATCACAATGGGACGTTTTCTAACAATTATAGTTAATTTTCTTGTTTCACTTTGTGTTTTGGTTTCATGTCTTGTTTTGGTGAAAGTTGTATTTCTTCTTGAGTTGTTTGCATAGGTGTTGGATTATCATGATTTGTTTGGATTAGTGTTTGATCACAAGGTGTTGGTTTATTCTTTTCTTCCAATCGATGAGCAATAGCATGACGTCTACACATACGCTCTTTAGCATTTTGGTTTCTTCATGCATAATTTTTTAGCTTGTGAACATGTAAGAGCAGGTTTTTCAACCATTGGTCTCTTTTCTTCCCTTATGGGAGGAACTTAAGGGACCACTGGGGGTTGGGAAACCATTGTCTCTTTGGGCTTATAGAGTTGCTTCATTTTGGGAGGCACAAAGGGAATTTCTCGGTTGTTTCTTGGTCTCTTGTAGGATATGGGTGGTATAATGACAAGATATTCACCATGATTTCTTGGGAGATCTTTATTCACATGCATAGGTTGATCCATAATAGTTGAGGTAGGAGGATCAACCATAGACCTATCATTCTCATGTGAGATATTGGTAAGGGATAGCTCCACTATGCACTTTGCCTTAAAATTTTGATATGATCTAAAGAAGAAATCCTCATGAGGTGTAATTGGTTCCATAGGTTTAGGCCCCAAAAGAAATCCAATGAAAAATTCCCACAGGAAGGGGTCCCTTTATAATAGTGGTTTACAATTTATATGAGGAAGGAAATTTTGGTTTTTTCCTTTTCCTCAAACTCAAGGGGTTTGACCGAACCTCACTAATGGTTCGGTCGAACCCCTGGTTCACCCGAACCCCAAACCCTAAATGGGAAAAAACCTTATGTAAATGGGTTCGGTGGAACCTGGGTTCGATCGAACCCCTTTGCATATGACAAAAAAACCAAAAGCTCTCATTTCGACTGTCACTTTCTAACATTGCCATTGATTTCCCTGCGTGCGGTGAACCGAGACCGTGACGGCGAGCAAACTGATTTCTTCTTTCCGGTGAACACAACTTCAACTTGGTCTCTCCAAACTTCATTAGCCTAAACTTCCATAACGAGCACTAGGTATTTGAAATTCAAATTTTTTAGAGTTTAAAATGCATTGATATGTTAAATTTCAAAACCCTAGATGCAATTTTTTTTCAAATTTGTTGAATTCAAATTGGATTTCTTTAGAATTTTTTAAATTTTTTCAAATTTGTTGAATTCAAATTGGATTTTTTTGGAAGTTTTTAAAATGTTTTCAAATTTGTTGAATTCAAACTGGATTTTCTTCTCCATTTTACATACATTTTTTTGTTCTATGTGTAAATGAAATATGCTTTCCCATTTCAACAATCAAAGCTATGGATACCCTGCTCCTAAATGGAAAGACCAAGTGGAACATATATAAGAACTTAATAGCATATGGAAACAAACAATATAAAGTTATGAAGTTCAAATAGAACCACAAATTGTATCATTTGTAACATTAAAAATGTCCATATTAACCTATCAAGAGATAAATATGCAAAATAGATTTAATTTTAGTTACAAGAAAAATGTATAAATTATAAATTTATAACATAATTATGTACATGGGAAAATCCTCTTTGAAGAAAAATCCCACAACCAAAAACATGAACCAATTATATTATTTGATAATAATATCATTTACAATAAAATATTCATGTGCATACCCTTATAGTAGTATCATCAACATGTGATTCATATGGAGTAATTTCTAGTAGCATGATGATACCTATAAAATCATTATGCTTTCTCCATCTAACCTTATAGTGTAACTTCTCCTTCCATTACCATGTCATTACCTTTCTAGACCTTCCCCTCTTTATACATTCTCCTTTTTATCCTACACTACTCTTACCACTAATATATCCCTATACCTTGGATATACTATTGAAGAAATTTAACTTTCAATATCGCAAAAATTAGACCCATATTTTTAAACGTAAAATGTGTATAATAAAATACAATCCATGCTTCCTAATTCAACTTCATTAATATCTATCGAATGAACTTAGGTTCATTACAATAAGATAATCATATAGCCATAATTAGTTGTCAAGATAATGGTAAAGTTTTCAATAGCCATATTTATCCTTCCACATGCCACCATTAGACATACACATAAGATTCATTAGGAAAAGTGGATGTGTGGATATGTGGATATGTGTCAAAAAAATGCTTTGATAAGATGTGTGTAAGGAAAAAATGGAGTTCAAGTGTTTGATTTATGTCTATATCATAGGTCATAAACTCTAGGGGAATTATTACCACTTTGCACAATATTGCACCATATATATATATATATATATATATTCAAAATGAGGCAAAAAATACAATAGGAATAATATGGATATGCAAATTTTATCATTACATTTTTTTCCACTTTAAGATGCATGTGAACATTTTAAAATAATCGTGCATCTCAATTTAGACATCAAAAAACATGAAAAAGTGGTTTGTTGTCTTGTGTACAACACATCCTTTTTCTTTTGAGAAAATTATCTATCACTTTGTAAAATCCTTGCTATGTTGAGATTATTTTTTTTTCCCTCCATATTTGTAGTCCTTTTTATTTCTAGAAATATAATTTATGACATTTTTTCTTAATAAACAACATATGAATAAATTTTACATGGTTGTAAATTTTACACATGGTTGTATGCAATCTCATATATATAGTACGTATGGTTGTGATTACAATGTTTATATTGTGTTTAGATTTGGTTTTATATTATCCTTCCAAAAAAAGTTTGATGTTTATAATATTTTGATTTACCTTTGGATTTTGTAGACACTAAATCTCACATACACTCATATCCATACCATGGTCCCCACCCGAACACCTAACATCCACTTATTAACAAAATTCATGATACCTTAATTCCTACACTTTATCAAAATCAAATTAATTTTTCTTTTCAGACCTAAAACGATCAAGGCCTAAACTAATTAAAATATTTATTGTAAAAATTTCCATAGTAAAGTACAAAATAGAGAAGGGCATGTCAACCCACAAATCATGAAGGTGTAGGGACAAAACCAAGAGACCCATCAAATAGGATTGTATCAATCATATATAGACAAAATTGATTAAGAAAACCTACCATAAATGAAAAAAAACCTAAAAAGAAGACATATATTACATATTTTTTGAGTGCCCATATATTACATATATATAGAAAAAACTAGCAGAGGGTGAGGGACATGAGTGAGGAGAAACAACATTTCCTTATGTGCCTCCATTGTTTCTCCATACAATAGAGCGCTCAATTCTATTTTATGTCCATTGATTGTATTATCCACTAAAGATTCATCCCATTCTTGCAAGGTTCATTTCAAAGAAATTCAAACACAAAGGAAACTAGAATTTTCCTTTAAAACTTTGTGTCTAAACAAATACCCAACAAAATATTTTTCATTATGTAAGTTATCATCCTGAATGGCATTGTTTAGGGAATGGTCCAAAAAGAACTTATAAAACATAATCCACTACAAACTAAGCAACTAAACCATAATTTTGAAGAAGATCCATAGCATTAAACAAAAATAAAGACACTACCTAAGAGAGAGACATTAACTAGAGAGTTTCATATAGAATTTGGTCACCTACGATCACCCAAATTACTAACTCCACATGCCAACAATCAATCTTGAAAATTTTCTTCAACATTTTGAAAAAAATGTCTCAAACTCTAAATGTACTCCCTTTTTGGGATGGGATGAATGCTTTCCTATTGATCAAATCGGCCTCCATTGTTACTCGAGTAGAATAAATTAACCAAATATTTAAATGAATCATTCTCTCACAAATATTGAAATAAATTAAAATAAATCCAAGTAAATCTATTATTCCTAGATAATTCAATGAAAATTATGATAAATTAGTTTATATATCAATCAAATTATTTAACATATTTAATCAAATTAGATAAAAATTGAAAATAATTCAATCAATTCATTGATCAAAATAATTAAGAAATTTCATTAAATAAATAAATTAGTTAATTAGGTAATAATAGTAGCCACATTTTAATTGGGTTAAACTCATGATACATGATCAAATCCTAGCAATTTATCCATCATATAAAAAATCTATAAATTGAGATCAAATCCATCATTTTATCGTCTCAATTTTGAGCAAGTATATTTTATCTAGTTGGGCAATAAATGTTTTATCATTTGCAAGATATATCCATTTGTCAATATGTATTTCATTATAATTTTAGTTCATTTTTTGTGTAATTCATCTTTTCACTCTATTAGAGGTGATTTTTTAATTCAATTTGAAGTCTACATTTATTTTCCTCAATGTCTCATTTATTTAAATTCAATGCTTACAAATTGACATGCTTGGTGGGATGCAAACCCACAAATGCTCGGTTACATTTTATATTTTATACTATTAAAGTATTTGATTTATGCTTTATTTGTTATTTAATCTATGTTGATCACATTTTTCTATATCTATCCTCTTCGCCTATCCTTCTCTATGGATATGTTCCACTCATATCTACCACCCTGAGGTGATCCATGTCTCAATCCTTGTCAAGGTCACTCCTCCTCTCTACCTATATCCTTTCTCAATGAGCTAGATCTATCACCGCTACTCCCCAAAACACCTACATTTAAATATTAATTTTTTTTTTAATAAATCATACAACATTGATTAAAACTAACTAAACAATGAAAGCATTTAATATTATAACACCTTATGAATTATATTGAATGTCCCCACCTTCAAATTTATAGCCATTGATGTCAATCACTTATTCATACTATAGCTTCGTTCTCCAAAACACCTACATTTATATAAAAGTGATTTTTTAAGAAAAATAATATTTAACCTACTTTTAACTCAACAATAATGGATGTATTTCTATCATAAACTCTTCGTACTCATAACAAAATCACATGGCCTAGGTAGAGTATAAACAATGTTGTTTCCAACCTCATATGTAAATCTAGAGTTAGAGTGTCAAAATTGTTGAATTTCATCCTATGTGCTATTAATTAGCTTCTTATCGACTCACGGAAGCCTACTGGCACTAAAAGCCCAAGTATGATTTTCAATAGGACTTTCTAATCATGATCTTATTGATAGTACTTTTGATAATGTTTTACAATTTAGGCTTAATTCAAGACAAGTTTACCTTAATAATTGAGCCTTGTTAATTATTTAATTTGTTACTAATGATGTTATTCGTCTATGAGCAACTCTTTTATCTTTTTCCTTACTATTATTTACAATAGAATTTAATGCATTAAATAAAACTTTAACAACAATATTATTTCGATCAAAATTTTTGTTTACATGAATCTTTGAAATTTATTTAGTAAAGGTCTCATTTTGTACATCTTTAGTAATTGTATAAAAATTTGGAATATTTTGGTTAATACATCTTATTGGAAAACCATTCATTGAAATTTTTTGAAGCCCACAACCGAATGGTTTGTGATGACCTCTTGCCTTCAAGAATTTCTATTATGCTCATCAATTTCAAACCATTTTTGGGTTCTTGAATGTTTTTAAATTTTTACAAAATCATTACAAAAAGATGGATTTTGAATTTCTTTTTCTTCTTCACATTTAGGTTCTCTCTTCTTAATATGTAATTTGGAGACACATTGAGTTTCATTGGTTCATGTGAGATATGTATAACAAGTATGCAATGAAGTCAAACTTTATTAGATTTGATTCTTAATATGAGATATTTATTTTGCTTTCCAATCTATAATTTTTTGATGTTCTTGGCTATATAATTGAAGTTCATTTATGTTAACAACTATTAGATTAAATATTTTTATCCCCAATTATTTTCAAATGATTTATACTTTAATCTTTGTATTCTTGTTCTTTCTTTCATCATTTCATTTAAAATTTGAACCATTTAAGGATGCTATGTTATAGATTATAGTTGTCTTCCAATTCTTTTTAAATTGTTAATACTATGAAAATATTATTGATGAGTAGATGAATTATTACAAGTTCTATTTTTTAGATTTGTATTCTCTTTATCTAGATATATTATTTACCAAAGTCTCGTTGCTTTTTTTTAGATTCTTATATATATATAACATGGAAAATGCGGATCCTTATTCCGCGATGTTATTACTTGATTCTTTGTTGTTTGCAAATACTAGTAATGAGATAAAAAATTGAGAATTCATTGCTTACGGGTGCAAACCCTAAGATATATAGTGAACCATGGATGTTAATAATTGCGTAGTCTAGAAAAACTAAAAAGATGAACTTGAAGGGACTAGTCCATATTCCCCAAACAGAGTGACTGCTATTCTTTCCCGCATGTGGGAAGAAGTACATGGTGACATTCCCCTTAAACAAATGCAAGATAATGTCACCAAAGAAATGATAAAAGCCACTTGTTTTCCATTTTATCAAAATGTGCGTAAGGTTAGGCGATACTAGGTCACTAGATGTGTCGATCATGCTATGGCCTCATTGATCTACACACGATTTCTCATAGCATATGGTCTATACCCAAACAATGA
>VDFB02109042.1:75529882-75548590 GCA_007258455.2 Sequoia sempervirens | reverse complement strand
TCTAATTATGATTCCTCTTCTACATTAGAGGGTTCATATCCTTGATCTAACTCTTCTGAATTATTAGAATCAAAATCACTAGCTTCCATATTCAAAAATTCCCAACCAACATCTTCAATAAATTTATCTAGATCATCAATAATAGTCTTACAAATTGGTTGCCAGTTCATGTTCATTCTACTTTCATAATACTTTATATCCATGGAGTTCATCCATTCCTTGATGCCATCAAGTGAAGATTCAAGAATGGCGTACATATGGAATACATCTCGCTTTAATTATTTGAAAACAATAGCCATATCAAATCCCTTTTTCCCAAGTCCTACTCTCTCAAGGTTAATAATCTCAATCTCACTAATAGTGATTACTAAGAAAGGTAATTCCACCAAATCTACCAAAAAATTTACCATAGGAACAATAAAAGTAGAGGATTTGAAAGGAACTCCATGAAAACCAAGCTCTCTAAATGGTATATAAAACTCTAGTTCAAAATATTTTAGATGAGTTTTCTCCCATAGCTCTCTTACTCACTTGAAAAATCCTTGAAACTATGTATTGATTTTATTTTTCCTGTTCCTCTCTTGTTGTTCTTCCTTAATTTCATTGGTGCATGAGCACCTAGGAAGCAATAGAGAGCACACTAGGAAAAATGTGGAAGTATAGAATGAGTTTATGACTTAGATGTATTCCTTCAAGAATTTTTGTGTTTGGAATGATGTTTTCTAATAAGGTCATGTTGACCATGGGTGAGAAAAAAAAAGGTTCTAGTCCAAAGTTTAGGAATGGAGGTTTTTGCAATTATTGACATTTTTTGCAAAAACATGCTCCTTTTGTGTTTGAGTGGCCAAGAAGGGCACATTGGAAAAATAACTATTGGGAAAGCATATTTAAATATTTCCTCAACCTTTGTGCAAGGTTGAAAGTACGTTTGTACGGATTGTTTTGTTGGAAATTGAAGGAAAACAATTTTTTGAGTGAAATTTTCTGTTTTTTGGTCTGAAAGAAGGCTCTAATGGATTAAATCTGGTTCTGTGTTGTGTGTAGGATGTAGAATAAATCCAGTACAAGTTTTTTGTAGCCTTTAGATAGTTCTTTCAATCATTTTCTTGTCTCTTTGTAAATATTTTGGTTTCTTTGTGCTTGCTGGCCTGAAACAGGCAGTGTTGAGTAAATGGGGTGCTAGAGCACTTTTCCACCGTACAAACCGTACGGCCTTTTGGAAATAGTTCCTAGACACCATGCTTGTACATATGTTAGTTGGTAGGTTTTGTTTGAGTGCAGGAGTTGCTAGCAAAGTGATGCCCTAGGCGAGCCAGTGCAGGTCCGGCTAGGAAAAACTTGTTCTGCAGGTCACAAATCTTGCAGGGGTGCTGAGCCATTGAGGATTTTCTTCTTGGAGGAGGTAGGGTGGTGTGTTACCTTGTTACTACATGAAGGAGGAGGCTCCATCTGTCCATTTGGTGTGTAAACAAATTGGAAGTTTGCTAACTGTCAAGGGAAGGTTTAAAACCCTAGTTTTTGCTCCATTTCATGTTTGAGCTTTGTACGGATAGTGGAAGGCTGAGACCTAAAGAATATTTGAGTGTTGTCCATGTGAACCAAGAACCTTGGAAAATGAGTGGGAAGTCATTTTGAGATTTTTGAGTTCTAACCTATTTTGTAGGTGGAGACCTAATAGGGGCTCAAGGGCTACTAGCCTTTCAAACCCTAGCTAAAGGATTGGCGAGAGCGATGGGAATTTGAAGTCTTGGAGGTTGTTCAAACACATTTGGAGGACAGTTTGAAGCCTTTTAAGACTTATCACTACCCCTGCAAGAGTTGATGGAGTGTTGAGGAAGATTGGTCTTTAGTATAGTGTAAAGGCTAAGGAAGAGTTGTGGCAATGAACCAAGGTGGACTTGGTCGTTGGAGTTTGTGATAGAAGAGGGGTTGGTTAGAAAAACCAGGGGCACCTAGTCATGAGTAGGGACCTATAGGTTAGATTGGTGAAGTAAAGCACCAAGGAGGTCTTACAAGGAAAGGCCTAGAGTAGGAATCAGTGATTGATTCCTCCAACCCCTCTCCTTATCAGATTGGTATCAGAGCAAGCAAAAGATTTGGGATTGATCTTGTATGTCAGAGAAAAAGTCTAGTGGTTCTAGCATCATGGTGAAAAATGCTGAGTTGGCCAAGAGGGTTGAAGAAATAGAGGAAGACAATAGGGTATTGAGAGAGAAGTTAGACCAACTTGAGCAAGCACTGAATGTTATGCGGTTTGATGGAAGAATAGCAAAAGAAGAAGAGGTTGCAGAGGAGGATAGAATCCCTGAACCTGACCCTATATTGAAGGAGGATCCCTTCTTGAAAGAATTGAAGGCTTTGAGTGGAAAAGCACTTGAAGGAGTACCATTGTTTAGTGGAAATATGGAGGCTGATTTAGTTATGGATTGGATAGAGGGAATGGAAAACCATTTTGAGTGTGATGGAGTCACTGAAGCACAAAAGGTAAAGGTGGCTAAATCAAGACTAAGAGGTTCTGCCTTAACTTGGTGGAAATTCATTTAGATAGAGAGGGAGAAGGAAGGAAAGCAACCTATCTCTACTTGGAAGGGAGTGGTTGCCAAGGTGAAAGAAGCATACCTACCTGAAGACTATGAAATTCAGTTGCATAAGAGGAGACAGAGTTTGAGGCAAAGAGATCAGGAGATGAGTTCTTATACTGAGGAGTTTCAAAAACTTTAAATGAGGTCCAATTTCACAGAGGATGAAAGTATTAAGGTGGCAAGGTATCTCAACGGTTTGAAGTGGAACATTCAAGAGGAGATGGTTCTCTTAAGCCCCAAAATAGTGCACCAATGTTATCAATTGGCATTAAAGATTGAAGAGAGGAGTAAGAGGAAGCAAGATCAAACTTCTAAGGGCAGAGGCAAAGGCAGAGATCAAAGAGATCAAAGAGGACAGTATGGTGGCTACCAAGGTAGAGGCAATGAACAAAGAAACCAAGGAGAGTCAAAACTCATAGAGCATGGAGGTGAAACATCTACAAGAGGTGGATATAATCAGTAGGAGGACCCTCAAGGAGGTTCAACAGAGGAAGAGGAGCAGTGCAGAAGGAGCCTTCCCTTGTATGTACCTCGCCTAGGCCTTTCCTGGTAAGACCTCCTTGGTGCTTTGCTTCACTAATCTAACCTATAGGTCCCTACTCATGACTAGGTGCTCCTGGTTTGTCTGACCAACCCCTCTTCTATCATTCATCAAGATCATACATTGACCTTCTTGCCCTTCTTAAATTTTGGACCACATCCATTACCTCCACATAAAACTGGACATCCTTGGTCTTCTTGGTTCCCACGCTATGATATGGTTATGCAAATGAAAATGAAGTAAAGTAATCATCTCCCTCTCCGCTGGCTGGAAGAATGCATGCTTAATGTTTTGGATACATGACATCGCCTCTCTTCACTCATGGTTGAATATCAAAAATCCAAGATGTGGTGGGCCTCTAGAGTTCTAGTCATCTTCTTCTTCCTTCCACCAAATGTTGTCCCGGGATCCACATGTCCGATATAGCCTAATTGGCTTTGTTTTTGAAAGCTGAAGTTTCTCCCGAGTCACCAGTATAGCTCTCTCTACCTTTCCAAACTCTTTCATTGCTACAGATCATCTTTGGGATTTAGTCATTTGTACCACATGGTTGGTGTGCTTTTGAATCCCTTGCATCTAAGGGGTTTAAAACCTTAGGGGCCTTAGATGAGAAAAAGAAGTAATGTTTTTCTTTTCTTTTTATGTGAGGACGTAGTAGTGAGATAAAAGAGGACTGTATAGAAAAATGAAAAAAGAAGACATAAAAATTCATGGACCATACTATATCACCTACATGCTAGCTAACAAGAACATGAATGTAGTAGATTTAGGTATGATAGGGGTATTGCAAGGTATATTTGAGGAATATATAAGAATGAAGAAGAATTCAATGGATCAAATTAGTGTCAAATGTTTTCCTAAAAGATATCCCACACCCTATTAGGGAATTTAATCATTTCTAAGCATTTTCCACGTCCTATGGGAAATTTTAAGGAGGCTCCAATAGTTGAGAGTTTAATGAGTACTTATAACTTCTTTCCATGCAATAATGATTAGTTAGAGAACATACATGGAAACTTGATGAGCTATGCAACAAATGAAGAGAATATAGGGTATTTTGACCTAGTCTTAAGCATCTCCAAGCATCTAGGAGATATTGAAGGAGTCTTCTATTGATAGATGTATGAGGATAGAAGTTTTATTTTTGGTTACATTGACATCATGGAGGACATCCATAGTCTTATTCTTGGTTACGCTTGACATCACAAAAAATTATATAGGATGGAGTAGAATGTAGCTCTACCTTTGTCATTCCATGTTAAATTTTATTATATATAGCTTGCTAGTGTAGGAATTCTAAGACAAACAATCATGGTAGGACCATTCTTAAAGATTTCAAATAATAACCTAGTGAACCCATATACTCTTATGACTATATATACACAAATCTAGATTAAACTTAGAATTCATTAACTTTAACTTCTCTTTATTTTATATTACCTCTGAAAGTTTGAGTCAATCACACTTGAGGTGTTTCCTTGAAACCTCCAACAACACTGTCAACATCCAAAATCACATATTAAAATACCATTCGTAAAACAATGCTATTAACACATGTAATAAATTTATAATTGTTTACTAACTTTACATACCCCACTGATAGGTGTACTGCAAAAATAAGTAGATTGAATGGTGTACCCAGGGTCAACACTATGACCCTACAATTTTATTAAAATAATAAAACTAAATTAGTTAATCTTGCATTTGACAATTAAAATTTAATAAACTAAATTCAATGAACATGTTCAATTTTACCTAACTGTCAATACCATATGCATCATGTAGAATGTCAGCCACCCTCTCCATCCCCATAGATGCATACGATCAGGCCGTAGAAGTATATGGATCCTGTGTAGCACCCTCCTGAGGGCCAGTAGGGTCATACGAACAAGTGGCTCTGCAAGATTGACACACATGGCCTCGAAGGCCACCACCTGAAGACTCCCTTGGATTGCGCTGTACAATGGGGCTAGTGTGGTGGATGACACTGAGTCAAGGATGTGATTGCCTACAAAGTCTCTACATCAGCACTCTCCTTTGCAACTGCAAGCATCACAATCTGCTCATGAGGCCTAGCTGAGAGGTTGTCTCCCCTCCGTGTGGGATCCGTGCACGGCCTATCTCAGTCGACTTCCCCACTAAACTCCCTCATATCAAAATAATTCGAGATTTGGTTCAATACAAACTCACAGTATAATTTCCTAAGAAAATATTGGGGGACTTCACAGTTATTGCACGATGGGTAATCAAAGACCATATACCATCTGTCATAAAACGGCTCCTAATCTCTTGGTGGTGGCACCAATGAATAGGAAACCTCTTTGCATTGAGGGTGAGATTTTGATTTGTTCTAGGGTCAGTGAATAGAGAGCACAAATCGCCTTTAGTAATCTTTAAATCTTTTACTTGTTTATATGATAATTTGTCTACATAATATGCCCTCGATGTTTGCCTCCTATTTTTCCATCTAGATATTTGTTGGGTAATTGCATCTACATTTTTTAACAAATCCTTCAATGAATCTACTAGATGTATTCTTTCTGTGGTTGAATAATTTTGATCACTCAACCTACTAATAAGATCCTCAACTTCTTTTCTATTGTTTTCAATTTCACTCCTCAAATTTTCTTGAGTGCTAGGAGGGTATTGAGAGAATGGCGGTGGAGGTTGATTTTGTTGTTGAGGCTGATTTGGTTGAGGATTTTCCTCCTCTTGTTGAGGATTTCCTACAAATTAAAAAAAAAACATTCATTCTAAACTAAAACAAACAAAATCAATTTAAAACTAACAATTTCAAAACAAATACCAAACAATACTTACCTCTTGCATCTCTTCGTCGTTGTGGTGCCATATTTGTGAAGAAATCCAATTGCTCTTGATGAATTTTGAAGAAATCACCTCTCCAAGAACGCGAGTGCATATAACAGGTTTTTGGCTGCGGGCGGAGCTAAAACACAGAAAAAATGAAATGAGAAATGATATTTGGATTTGCTTTTTTTTTTGCTTTTAAAAAGAAATAACGCGAATGCGTTATGTCTTGTTTTTTTCTTGTTTGGCCACAAAAGTGCGACCATCTTGGTGCACTTACCCTTAGAACTATTTAGGAATTATTTTATACAATTTATGTTTTCTCTATTTTATTTCATTTTACAATTATTTTCAAATTTATTTTATTTTATTTAGATTATTGATTCTATTTTTATTTGAAGAAATATTTGTATTTATATAATAGTAATTAAATTTTATTTACTTAATTTTTAATTTAACAAGAACTATTTTAGAGAGATAAGGTTTCCATAGTCCATCATGATAAGAGAGTGTTTTTTTTATTCAACTATGTTATTTTTGCATCAACTATTCTTCTTTTGCATGGGAATTTTAATTTTACCTTTAAAGTAAATTAATTATAATAAATTTTTAAAAACATGTACTTTGATGTGTAAATGACTATCAAATTTAAGTTTAAAGAAAGTATTTTTTTGTTAACATGTTAACACCACTAAAGTATTTTTCGGGGGTAACCCTTTGGTGAAGTGGTGGGGCTTCTTGCTTGTAGGGCCAACAACCAAGGTTCAAACCCCGCGGGGTCTTTCCCTACCATGTCAACAATTGAGACTGATTTTCCATGGTGTTAAGGGGAGACCCTTTGGTGAAATGGTGGGGCTTCTTTCCTGTAGAGCCAACAACCAAAGGCTCATATGCTTAATATCATAAAAAATTTTGGGGGCGACCCTTTGGTTAAGTGGTGGGGCTTCTTTCCTGTAGGGCCAACAACCAAGGTTCAAACCCCGTAGGGTCTTTCCCTACCGCGTCAACAATTGAGACTGATTATCCATGGTGTTAAGGGGAGACCCTTTGGTGAAATGTTGGGGCTTCTTGCTTGTAGAGCCAACAACCAAAGGCTCATACCCTTAATATCATAAAATTTTGGCTTCTGCTAATGAGGGTCCCTCTCCCCCTACTCAGGAAAATTTGGGAAAACAAAGTGTGATGACAAGGACGGATACATGACATGCAGTGATGAGGTGGATGTGAACGTCCCCTCTAAGGAGGCCATGGACAAGAATACTCTTTATGGGAAAGTGTCTTCTCCACCCCCAGTGTCTAGGAAGTAGAAAAATGAGGATGGGAGCAGGAAGAAAAGAGTGTTAAAGTCTGTTGGCCAGCTTGTCGAGTCAAGTACCCATCTTTCTCTGGTTGGCGTCACTCTGGGAGATGTCAGTGGTAAGCAGAGCTGGGGTTGGAAGAGCTCCTGGGTGGTGAATCTGTTGGGGGAACTAGGAATGTGGCTGATGAATGGCTAATGAAAAGGAGAGTTGTTGCGGAGGAAATCACTTGTTCCATTCACAAGATGAAATCCATTGTTCCTGTGGGTAAAGGTAAGGCTGCTTTTTCTGATAAGGATAATGCTATCCCTTCTGATGAGGACATGGCTATGGAAAAAGGGTTTGATAAATTTGACAGAGAGGAAATTGTTGTGCTTTCTTCGGCTTGGGACAATGCTAATGGGATGTTTAAACTTTTTAAATGGTTTTTTCATGAAATTAATAAGATCAATGTTAGGATTGGAGGTTTAGTCAATAAGGTTGAGGACCCCTCGCTCCAAAGCCAGATTGATGACCTTATGGGTTCTCTAAATACTGTTTCCAATACTGTGGTGGAGGAAACTATTAACCTGAAACATCATATGGAGAGAATTTTATCTCTTGAGGCTAAGTTGGACAAATTGTGAAATATTGTTATGAAAAATGCTGATGTCCCTAAGGTCTTGTTTGTGCCTGATCATGCTAAGGAGATTCCTCCTGTGATTATTGGGAAGAAGAAAAAGGATATTGCCACTGATGAACTTGTTGTTGCGGTTCAGAGTATGGATGTTGGTTGTACTCGTGAGAAGGGGGGAAGCATTTTTTTTTGATTGCCCAGGAGGTTAAAACTAGTGGCCCGGGTGCCAGAACCTATAACAAGGTGAAAGCTCAGGGTGTGACCTCAACTACTGAGGTGTCCGAGACTGTGGGAAATGTGCAGAAGTTGGCTGTTGGAAAATTGGAGGGTGTGGAGATCTTAAACAATATGTAGTTGTTTTTTGTTGTGTGCCTCTTATTGGTTGATGGTCTGTTGTTGTCGGGCTGATTGTTGTGCTTTGATTGCTTCTATCTTTTTCAGCTATGTTCCTTTGTAAAGGGTTTTGGGCCCCTTCAAAACCCATTTTTTACCTTCAATCAAAACATCATTACACTACACCCCTTTGTTGACATAATTATTTATATATGTATAAAAATATCAAATTTTAATAATAATTTAAATTACTAAAGAGCCCAAGGTGTCTTAAAAGGAGTTTAGCCCAAGCAGTACTTTTCACATAGACATTTAAAACTACAAATATAAAGCTCAAAACATTTTCATTGACTAAATTTATCTTTATCAAAGAATGAACATTTCTAATTATAAAGTTAAATATCTCTATTTATTCTATTTACTCAAAATTTAATATTAATATCAAAATACATTAATTGACAAAATTAAATGTAACTTTAAATTATTAATTTATACTAAATTATAAATATATATCATTTTATTAATCTAGACTAAAATTTAAAAAAAATAAAAATCTTTTATCTATATATTATTTATGCTTATGAAAAGATCAATTTTTAATAATTTAATTTATTACCTTCATTTAAACATATTAATAAATACAAAATCCATTTAAAAACTTTTCTTTTTTTTAAATGTTAAAAGTTTATTTTATTTTATTTTTAAAAAGAACATAACGATTATTTATTTTATTTAATAATGTATAAAGTAGCTTAGTTATCTTATTCAATAATCTATCTAAATTACGCCAAGAGATATCTTTGTGGAGTGTATTGATTGTTGAGAGTATTGATATTATTAATTTTGTGTATGCATAATTATTTTTTATTTTACTATTTAAATTATTTAATTACAATTTGAAATAGTGAAATTTATATAAAATTTAATTTATGTCCATTTTTGTATGAAATAATAAGAAAAATATAATTATTTGCAAATTAATAAATTAGCTTTTATTGAATGGAAATAAATAATTAAATTGAAGTAGAAATTAAGTTTTTAGCCTATGATTTAAATTGTTATAGTTTTTTGATATGCCTATAATTGTAGGGAAAGATGTTGAAATAGATAATTGGTTGAATATATATATATATATATATATATAAAATTGGTTTTACTCATCATTATTTTGAAGAATACATAAGTTGACAATTCTTAGGAAGGTCATTTTTGTGTTTTAGAATTGTTTAAGGATGGAAAAAAGACGTTAAATGTAGGAAAGCTTATATGTGTTAGTTACATAGATTTTTTGAATAACAGTTGCATGCAAGGCTTGCAGAAAACAATTTTGTGATCATCTTTGGAATTCTTCTATAAAAATTGGCATTTTTGTTAAAATTTGGCTTGATAGAATTAAATTTATGTACAACATTTGAAATATAATCAATTTGAAATTAATTAACCTCAAGAAATGTTTAGAATTTGGAGTATAGATATATATTAAAACTAAATAATTTACTTTAATGTAAATGAATTATGAAATAAAAGTAGAAATTTTCAATAGTCAAATAAGATAGAATGCATTTTATTTTTACAAATGTTGATTGTATTGAAAGCAGTAGTATATAATTTACATTAGTTAGTTTCTAAGGCTTTAAGCTTATTTTCTTTTGCTTTTCTATTTTCAATTTTGTTTTCCTTTCTTCATTCTTTCATATCTATCAAATGTGAAAGGAGGCATAATGTGGATGCCTTGTATAGACTTGACACGAGAAATTCCCACAAATGTTAATCTTGTTCTTTTTGTTGGTACTATATCGATTGTTGTTTTTTGAAGAGTTAGACCTTGTGCTTTGTGTATTGTTAGTGCACAAGCTAATCTTAATGGTATCTGGATTGTGATTCCTCGTTGAATTGGTGTGATTGGAATAGTAAATGGGTGTTCATTGTTGAAAGGTATTCCAGAGTAACTGTCGAATTTGACCAATACATATGTTGGTGGTTGCGGTGGTCCTGTTCCTGGTTTGTATACAATCTGTTGAACCAATCTGAGAGCTCCATTTACAAGTCCACTATTTGTATGCACAAATTTGATGTTAACATAACTCTTGCATTTGTACTCAATAGTAACTAAATATCTAGTTCGCCATCTGCATTATCTTCTACTACACTGTTACCACCATTTTTGGTTGGAATGCTACATGCAATTGGTTTTGCCAATGAGTATATTTTTTTCCTGTTGTGGATGTGAACATTTTCATTTGTTGCAAGCAAATGAACATTGTTTTCAAAATCTTCATTGGTTGTTGCATCAAGTCTTTCGATTGAGATGCATACCTGCAAAGTTTTGATAAGAATTTTGTGGAAAAGCTTGACGGAGTCAACAATCTATGTTTTCAAGAAATTTTTCACCTAGAAAGCTCATTTCATCAATCAGTATATATCTGATATGTGCTAATTCCTATTGGAAATGTGTTAATCTTGTTCCTTCAAGTTTTTTGAAGTCTCTTATGGGTGATCCCACAATAGTGGTTTACAATTTTTGGCCAAACTGGACACTGATTTTGTTTTTTTTAACTAAATCTTCACATTCGGGAACCTATAATAGTTAAACCGTGAGGAATTTGAAGATGATGCAAACTAGAGTCTTGTCACATTTTGTTTGTAGATTATAAAAATATTCTTTTCAAAATTTTTGGAATTAGATTGCACTTATTTTTCCATCTCCCACGAAAATTGGTTTTTTCAAAAACAACATTTTAAAAAAGTGACACACACCGTATAACGCATAACTTTTTTTCCTTGAAAGACAAAATTATAATTCTTTCAAATTTAGATTTGTAACTCCAATATCTAGTGCTTCCACTTGGTTAGATAGTTTTTTATTCAACTATTTTTCTTTAATCAAGTTTAAAAGTCAAATCAATTGCAATTTAGACATAACGTTGTAAAGAAAATTAGATGCAGAAAACAATTTTCCTAACATCAATACCTCAGGAAAGGATGCAGAAGTACTTTTAAATTTTCAATTATAGTCAAATTGAGATGCACTATGAGACAAATTATAGAAACAGAGTATTAGAAAAACACACATGAACACCAGATATACGTGGGAAAACCCTTATGAGAGAAAAACCCACCACACCAAGAGAAATCACTTTGTATTACAGTCATAAAAATTACATACAATTCCAGGCTTATCTTTCTGGTGTCATTATACAGCAGCATTCATTATGAACCTTCTTCAAACAAAAAGCATCCAAGTTACAACCTTTACAGATTTTAAATCCTTTTCTGATATAGTTTTAATTCTTCACGCTTCACTATTGATCGAACTGCAATTCAACCCCCAAGAATCTATAACTTCCAACTATATCCATGGTGTTCCTTGAGTGTTGAGATTTCTCACAGAACTGTTGCACCAAACCAACTGCTAACGGTTCACTTTTGACTTCCTCTATTTGTCCACGAGATTCCACGTATGACAGTCAGACAGTCAATAGAATTCGCAATGCACTGGCATCTCGGTGAGACACTAACTGTGTCTTGCCGATGCCACATTGACCTCATATTGATGTCACCAAAATCCTTTGTAGTCGCCAAGATGTTATATCAAGCTCCAACAGATACACCGAGTCATCACGTAGTCGCCCTGACTTATCGCTTTCGCCAGAAGGTCATAGTGAAACACTAAAGTTAGACCAAAGTCCCCAAGCCTACCGAGCACCAAGTAGAAGTCGGCAAGACTCACTCCTATCGCCAAGAGTTCATACCGATCTCCATATGTTTCACCGATGACCAACTGTCGCCAAGAGCTACCCCGATAGCCATCGGCTATCGGCAAGACATTCGCCATCGCTAAGAGGATTCTCCGATAGCTTTACATTATACCAAAGGATTCCAACATAATGAGTTGTCGGTGAGACATTTAAGTCTCACTAATACTTCTCACCGAGCTTGTCGAGTCACTCTGATGATCTACCTTAGAGTCTCTGTCGGTAAGACATTTGTATTTTGCCCAGACTTCATAACAAAGCCTTAGTGTTACACCGATAACTCCCAAGTGTGTCCCTGTCGGTATGACATTCTCTGTTCGCTAAGACGTCTTCCCGAAACATTAGAGTTATCCTGAAGACATCAATACATACACTGTCGGCAAGAGAATAACACTTTGCTGAGAAATATTAGCGAGAACCTTCAGTTTCACCAAAGATCACAGTCGCCAAGAGTCTCCCCGATGCATGATTGAATGGCCTTTCGGCCAGAAGTCTCTCAAGCACTATAAGGTCATACCGAATACATCATGCTATAGTGATAGACTCCACAGTGTAACCTTTCTACAAGACAATGGCAAGGTCACAACGACCTGTTTAGAAATGAATAAAACAAACCTGCTAGTCAGCCAGACATGGAACCTGTCACACCGACTTGGCACTCATGGAGGTTTCAACCAATAATGTTTGAGGCACATATTTCCAACAATTTCCCACTTGACGAAGATCATATAGGCACCTCCAGTGCATAAATAATATTTACTAAAAATCATGGGCACTAAGGCCCATTGAACTGGCACACCACCTGAACTTGTTTGTGCTCACTGGCTTCGTCAATGCATTTGCAACATCCTCCAGAGTATCAACTTTTTCCAAACTGACCTTTCCATCCTCAACCATATCTTGTACAAAATGGTACTGTACATCAATATGTTTCGTCCTGACATGGAAAGTTGGATTCTTTGCCAGACAAATAGCACTCTGACTGTCACATAAGATTGTTATTTCCCCTGCATCAAAACCAATATTAGAACACAAACATTTCAACCATAAAGCTTCTTTACAAGCATGAGTAGCTGCCATGTATTCAGCCTCTGTAGTGGACAAAGCGACTACAACCTACCACTTGCTCATCCAACTCACTGCACCACTATTCGATATGAAAACGTATCCATTGGTGGATCTCTTGATGTCAATTTCCCCTGCCCAATTAGAATCTACATATCCCCGAATGCTGAGAGTTCTATGTGATTCAACCAAATTCCCATGGTAACACAATGCAAAATCTGAAGTTCCCTTCAAATACCTAAACACTCTCTTCACAACATCCCAATGTATTCTTCCTAGATTAGCCATAAATCAACTAAGTACTCCCACTGCTTGGGTAATGTCTGGTCTTGTACAAACCATTGCATACATAAGACTGCCTACTACACTAGCATAGGGTACACTAGTCATGTCCTCCATCTCAGTAGGAGATTTTGGATAGTCCTCAACAGATAGCTTCATTCCTTGCATGACTAGAACAACTAACTGCTTGCAATCATTCATAAAAAATCTCTCTAGAATAGTCTTTATATACTTACTCTGACTGAGCCAAAGCTTTCTATTCTTTTTGTCCCTGGTTATCTCCATCCCTAGAATATACCTTGTTGCACCAAGATCCTTCATTTTGAACTTAGCAAACAATTAATACTTAAGATCAGAAATCATTAGCTTGTTATTTCCTATGAATAGCATATCGTCAACATAAAGAGCAATAACAAGCACTTGATCACTTTCAGCTTTATAGTATACACAGTGATCAGATTTTGATCTCACAAAGCCTAAAGATAATACATAGGTATCAAATTTCTGGTACCACATTCTAGGTGACTGCTTTAACCCATACAAAGACTTTTTTAATTTGCATACCAGTTTTTCTTTACCTTTCTCAACAAAGTGCTCAGGCTGAGACATATAGATTTCTTCTTCAAGATCACCATGAAGAAATGTTGTCTTCACATCCATCTGTTCAACCTCTAAGTCATACGCTGCTGCAAGTGACAATAGAAATCTAATGGATGTCAGCTTTGCTACAGAGAAAAGATTTCCCCATAATCAATTCCCCACCTGGAATAACCCTTTGCAACTAGTCTTTCCTTGTATTTTCTACACTGCCATCCAGACCTATCTTTTTCTTAAATACCCATTTGCAGCCCACAGGTTTTCTACCTTTAGGCAAGGGCACCAGACTCCAGGTTTCATTTTTATCTAATGATGCCATTTCCTCATCCATGGCTTCCAACCAAGAATCTGAATCAGACATTTTAATTGCCTCCTTTACAGTCCTAAGCTCATCAGTGCTAGAAATCAAGGCATAGGCACAAGTAGAATCAATTAATGAGAACCCATACCTATCTGGTTGTTTCCTTTCTCGGGTTGACCTCCTCACTGGCTGAGGCTGAGGTTCTTCTTTAGAAATTTTAGAACTGCTTGAGCTCTCCTCAGTTTCAGGTAGATTTTAAATCTTCAATTCCTCTTTCTCTGGTGTAGGAGGAATTGTTGCTACATCCTTACTGTTTTCTGACTTTGTCTCTGACTGCAGATCCAAGGTGGAAGGTTTCAGCTCATGAAAGATTACACTTCTGCTATATACAACCTTCTCTGTAACAAGATTCCAAAGCTTGTATCCTTTAATGTTAGCACTATAGCCAATAAAAATACACTTGACAACCTTGTTCTCCAACTTAGATCTTTTTACATCCCGCACATGTGCATATGCCTCACAGCCAAAGACTCTAATATGTCTAAGAGAGGGCTTCTTACCAGACCACGCTTCCAAAGGTGTCTTATCAACAAGAGCAGAATTTGGAGACCGATTAACCAAGTAACATGCAGTAGCAGTAGCTTCAGCCCAGAACTTCTCCTCCAAACCAGCACTACTAAGCATACTTCGTGCTCTCTCCATCACTGTCCTATTGAACCTTTTTACAGCTCCATTCTGCTGTGGAGTATAAGGTGTAGTCTTGTGTCTTTTGATTCCATGGTCTTTACAGTATCTTTCAAATTCATTAGAACAAAATTCACCACCATTATCAGTCCTTAAGCATTTTATTGTTTTACCAGTCTGATTTTCAACAAGATTTTTAAACTCCTTAAATTGACTGAACACTTCTTATTTACTTTTCAAAAAATATATAAATGCTCTTCTTGAATAATCATTTATGAATGACACATAGTATCTTGATTTAGACAAAGAAGGAACATCTACTTGACCAAACACATCCAAATGAATATAGTCTAACAAACCAGAAGATTTATGAGGATTGTCATAAAATGAAACACAGTGCTGCTTTCCATATATACAGTGTTCACAGAATTCAAATTCGAAATTACAATCTTCAAGCCCCTCACCAAGATTTTTTTTCAAGGTTTTTAAACCTTTTTCTCCTATGTGGCCTAACCTATCATGCCAAAGCATAGTCTTCTCTGCAGGAAGTTTTACTTCCGTAGAGTTTACATAATTAGAGATATTTCCCTCTTTACCTCCATGAGTAGCTTTCAGTGACTTTGAAGAGACACTGTTACAATGAACAACTTGTGCATCTAGCTTGTATAGGGTACCAATTTGAGCACCTCTAGCTAGCACCATTGAACCTCTAATCATCTTGCAACCACTTCCCGAGAACAAGACTTGTACTCCGATATCATTTAGCATACTTACAGACAATAGATTTTGAGCCAGACCTAGTATGTGCATAACATTATTGAACCCCTTTATTCTGCCATCAGGGAATTGAATTTTGACACTTCCACGGCCAACAACTTCCAAAGTTGAATCACTCACCAAGTACACCTTTCCACCATCGTATTCTTCATACTTTGTGAACCATTCTCTGTGAGATTTCATGTGGAATGATGCTCCAGAATCAATCAACCAGACATCATCTAATGCCTATGTAGCCAAGGCTGCAATGAAGGCGTCACCATCACTATGAGAAGAACCATTATCAGAAGAGCCCTTCTTCTTCTTTTTCTCCTATTTACAATCCTTTCAGACATGACCAGGTTTCCCATAGTTCTAGCACTTCACCTTGGACTTCTTGCTAGGAGATTTTGATCTCCCTTCTGATTCCGATTTGGACTTCTTGTCCTTCTTCTTGCCTTTCTCCTTTGACCTTCCTCTGACAGCAAGAGCCTCCTTCGCCATCTCAGAAGATTTTCTTCTCATCTCTTCTGACAACAAAGAACCAACAACATCTTCCATCTTGAAACTAGATGTTGTACTCCCAATAGCCATCACCAGATGATCCCACGAGTCTGGAAAAGAACATAACAGAAGCATACAATGGTCCTCTTCTTCAATATTTACACCAATAGATGTTAATTGTGCGAGCAACATGTTAAATGCATTCAAATGATCAGCTACAGACCCTCCTTCCTACATTCTCAAAGAGTAGAGCTTCTTTCTCAGGAACAACTTATTCACCAAGGATTTCCCCTGATAAATGGACGCCAGTCTTTTCCACAAGAGAGAGGCAGTTTTCTCTTCATGCACATTGAGAAGAACTAAGTCTGCCAAACAGATCCTTATTAGCCCCTTAGCTTTTCTATCTGCAAGGTCCCAATCTTCTTGCTTCATGCCTATAGGTTTAGTTCCAGACACAGCAAGCCAAAGGTCTCGATCTACTAAGAGATCCTCCATCTTAAGTTTCCACAATTCAAAGTTACTGCCATTGAATTTCTCTATTTCAATCTTCCCAGATGAACTAGACATCTTAATCTATAAATAGAAATAACAATCTCTACAAAAACTCCCACTGAATAGTATTGACACAAAAACCCAATGTACCCCCAAGGATAACACAACTGGCTAGGCTCTGATACCACTTGTAAAGAAAATTAGATGTGGAAAACAATTTTCCTAATGTCAATACCTCAGGAAAGGATGCAAAAGTACTTTTAAATTTTCAATTACAGTCAAATTGAGATGCACTATGAGATAGATTACAGAAACAGAGTATTAGAAAAACACACATGAACACCAGATATACGTGGGAAAACCCTTACGGGAGAAAATCCCACCACACCAAGAGAAATCACTTTGTATTACAGTAATAAAAATTACATACAATTCCAGACTTATCTTTCTGGTGTCATTATACAGCAGCATTCATCATGAACCTTCTTCGAACATAAAACATCAAGTTACAGCCTTTACAGATTTTAAATCCTTTTCTGATATAGTTTTAATTCTTCACACTTCACTATTGATCGAACTACAATCCAACCCCTAAGCATCTGCAACTTCCAACTATATCCATGGTGTTCCCTAACTGTTGAGATTTCTCACAAAACTATAGCATCGAACCAACTGCTAACGGTTCACTTTTGACTTCCTCTATTTGTCCATGAGATTCCACGTATGACAGTTAGATGGTCAACATAATTCATAATGCACTGGCATCTCAGTGAGACACTAACTGTGTCTCGCTGATGCCACATTGACCTCATATGGATGTCGCCAAAAGCCTCTATAGTCACCAAGATGTTATATCAAGCTCCAACAGATACACTGAGTCATCATGTAGTCGCCCTAACTTATCGCTTTCGCCAGAAGGTCATAGCGAAACACTAAAGTTACACCGAAGTCTCCAAGCCTACCAAGCACCAAGTAGAAGTTGGAAAGACTCACTCCTATCGCCAAGAGTTCATACCGATCTCCGTATGTTTCACCGATGACCAACTGTCGCCAAGAGCTATCCCGATAGCCATCAGCTATCGGCAAGATATTCGCCATCGCTATGAGGATTCTCTGATAGCTTTACGTTATACCGAAGGTTCCAACACAACGAGTTGTTGGTGAGACATTTAAGTCTCGCTAAGACTTCTCACCGAGCCTACCGAGTCACTTTGATGATCTACCTTAGAGTCTCTGTTGGTAAGACATTTGTATATCGCCCAGACTTCATAACGAAGCCTTAGTGTTACATCGATAACTCCCAAGTGTGTCCCTGTCGGTATGACATTCTTTGTTCGCTAAGATGTCTTCCCGATACATTAGAGTTATCCCGAAGACATCAATACATACACTGTCGGCAAGAGAATAACACTTCGCTGAGACATCTTAGCGAGAACCTTCAGTTTCACCGAAGATCACAGTCGCCAAGAGTCTCCCCGATGCACGATTGAATGGCCTTTCGGCCAGAGGTCTCCCAAGCGCTATAAGGTCATACCCAATACATCATGCTACAGCGATAGACTCCACAGTGTAACCTTTCAGCAAGACAATGGCAAGGTCACAGCGACCTGTTCAAAAATGAATAAAACAAACCTGCTAGTCGGTCATACACAGAACCTGTCACACTGACTTGGCACTCATGGAGGTTTCAACTTGTAATGTTTGAGGCACATATTTCCAACAAATGTGACCGTATAACACATAACTTTTACTGTATGTATCAAAATTCTTTCTTTTTTTTTGTTGGATCAAGGATTCCAATATCTCGTGCACTCATATTTTTAAATTTTTTTTTTGATAATCTTCTATTTTTCCACATGTGCAGAACAAAGAGTTTTGTTTTCAGTGGAAAACCTATATTTAATAAAACTTAAAAAACAAATAGATAATATAATCAAAAGATATTAAAATTATATTCGTTGGATAGCTCGTTTTGAGGGAAATCTAATACCAGTTGGGTTTCTAAGATCTCCTCCATTTTCATTCTCAAATCGAGCTTCGAATTGCAAAATTCTGAGCAATTTTGGTGCCTGAGAGGATGTGGGTGAAAATAAG
>VDFB02109042.1:75406572-75528792 GCA_007258455.2 Sequoia sempervirens | reverse complement strand
AGATAAAGGGTAGGGGGTGTACAGGGTAAGAAGAAAAAATAAAAAATGACAGTGACTTGAGTTCATTTTTTCTTATGTCTTATTTGAGGGGGTTCCGTCGAACCCATGTTCGACCGAATTCCTTAAAATATTAATTTTTTTGTTTAATTTTTTGTGGGTTCGGTCGAACCAATTGTTCGACCAAACATATATGTTCGGTCGAACATATAAGGTGGTTTGGCCGAGCCATTGAGTTCAACTGAACCCGTTGAGTTTGGGTAAAGGAAGAAAAATGAAATTTCCTTCCTCATAAAATTTGTAAACCACTATTTTGGTTTGACCCTTATTGGAATTTTCAATTTTGAATGAATAGTTGATGCTCTGATATTGAATGTTGCTACTCCTATTTGTGCGAGTAGAAGAAGGGGAGATTGATTTGGCATTGAAGCTTTTTGAAGTGCTTCTTGTATTGCACCTATAACATATGATTTTCTTGTTTGTATTGTTCCTTGAATAATCATAAGCAATGGTGATTTATTTTGATTCGCATTGTAGTGTGAGAGGATAATATTAACTACTTTATGTTGTTTATTGTTGAGATTTCCATAGCTAGTAGATTATGCTACATTATGATGAGTTGTAGAGATATTAATTTTCATGGTGGTAATAAAATTTATAGCTTCATATGTGTATTGTTCACTTTTCAAGTATGGGTATGTGCAGGATCATCATGGAAAAAATAGGCCCTTAAGTGGTGAAAAATTCAAAAAAAATAAAGTTAGGCAACTTGACGTAAAAATTTGAATAAGTTATCTATATTATTTCAAAAATATGTAAGAATAGAATTTGTAGCAAATTTACTGAAGTTTCTAAACTACTAGGTTTTTTTTTTTTTAAAATCTATTTGGTGAAAATTTGAAATTTCAATGCAATAGTACTTAAATTTCAGGGAAAAAATAAAAAGTAGGTGTTTGTCTAACCACCCTAACCATAATAAAATCATAATATTTTTTTATAAGATTTTAGATATAAGTATCTAGGACTCATGTCCTGATGTGATTCATATTTTTTTGTAATTTTTTTCCAAGTAAATAATTAATTATGAATTTTTATTACAACTTTTAAAAAATATAAAAAATTGTATATCTGACCACCTTAACTTGGTCAAAACTTCATGAAATTCAATTTTTTTTTAGTCCTATAGTATGCGAAGCATAGAATGTGATCCATGTTTCGGATTCAAAAAATGTGATATCGTTTGAAAGTTATGGATGTTTTTCAATCAGCCTATCAATTAGGACTTTAGTTGTAATTTAAATAGAAAATGAATAATAATTATTTATTAAATTCAAATTAAAGCATAATTTATATTGGTGGAAAGCTGAGAATCTCCTTTAAAAATCCTCTTCCTTTCATCAATTTTGGGTAAAAAAAGAGTCATTGGCCACATACCCTACACATACCCATCATATCACCACATTTTGGCCCATCATGATCCTGCACATACCCGTATGTAGACCAATCTGTCTGTTTGTCTAAATCTACTTTTCCCAATATATCTATCTCTGAAATGTGCATATTTTAACCATGTTGTAGCCTTGATATGATTTCCCATTCATGTTATGTAGTAGTATGTTGGATAATATTATTATCTTTTGATTGTGAATTGGTATTATCTTCATTAGTTTATGTAATTGTTCTTCATTTGACATGCCATTGATTATAGTTGAGACTTTCCTAATTTGATATTATTGAATCATTGTTATGACCAATATCTCTGCTAATGTCACATAATGGTTTGTAGAGCAGCAATTTTGAGAAGAAAAAATCAAACCATTTATTTGATTCTCTTGCTAGAATTGATATAAATTTAGGAAATAATCTTACAATAGTTGGGTTTTTCCTTTGATTCCATATGATTTCATTTCTATGCTTAGCATTATATATCCATGATTTTGTTGAATTAATTAGTGATACTTCCTCCATGTGTGGTGGCCTTAATTTGTATGCATAAATGTAAGATAATACATGTTCTTCATTGTCATTATTTTCACGTAATACCACACGTTTGAAAACTTATGTTGATACATTTAGATTGATAAATCTTTTGTTGCTTTCCACTAATGATAGTTCTAATAACATATGACTTGTTTCTTGCGCTCCAATGTCCCTTTCTATTATTGTTTCAGTTAGAAGCTTCTTATAAGCTTTTGCAGCAAGATCTTCTAGATTTTCAACATTTGCAAGACGTATTAATATTTGTTGGTATGTTTTTGAGCTTCTTTATGCTTTTGTTGCATACTTTGCAATGTATTTAACCACAACAAGTTTTGAAAGAACTGGTTTCCAATCTATATTTTCTCTCCATAGTTGTAAAATGTATCGGTTGTGTGAGTTAAGTCTGTCGTCATTTCAAATAGGCTCAATTTTGTTTTTCACCAGTTTCTAAATTTTTGTATAATCTTGGTCCTTCTAAATTTAGTGGCTATGGAGTATTATATCTATAAGTCATATTAATAGCATTTAATTAGATATTTAAAATTAATTTGAGAAAAAACATTTGGTAGAATAATGTATATACATTTTGTTGGAAGACTTACCTGCAAATCATTTTTCCCTTTTTTTCTCGTAGGCATGCACCTTTTTTGCAAATTGTACATGTCTTTGTACATTATTTTCTATCTCCTCATAATCCTTTTCTACATCTATTTCTGCAAGTTGACTTGTGTTTTTAAGACATGGATGAATAGCAATATCTTGGAATGCCTGCAATAGGAAGTTCAATTATTATTTTTTTGTATCAGAAGGTTTGAAGAAATGTTTTTGTTTTTTTGCATGTATCGATACTCTACTTGTAAATTTTGTCTAGTTGTAGTATGTTGAGGATTCCATGCATGAACAATATAGTTGAAGTATATTTCAGCTGCATTTTGTTGTTCATTATTGGACCAATCAATAGTATCGATGTTTGGTGCTCCATGTATCCATAGAAATCCATGTATATGTGTTGATCCTTTATGTTGCCACTCATATCTGTACCAATAATCTTTAATATTTATTCCTTTTTGAAGGATTTATTTTTTGAAATGAGAGTGGCGTAAGTGCATGTATTGTGCTACTATATGAGGGTTGTCGATAACATTTTTTTTCGCCAAAGTTGTGCATGTTGTGGATCTGTTAGCGGTGTTCCTAGCATTAGTTTGTGTAAATATGGCCAATAGAAGTCTGTTGCACTCAATGTATAGAATATTGTACGTGTACCAATTTGATGTAGCATGTCTATCAATTCCACATGACATTTTGTCCAATATGATCTTGTGCCTCTTAAAGAAGTTCCATATCACATCAATCTATCTGTAAGATGTGATGTTGACGTAGTTCTCATATGTTCATGTAACTGTTGTATAGTGATTGGCATATCATGAATGTTTCTTTTCACAAAAATTGCAGTAGATGTTTGTGCTCGATGCCTCATTATCATATTTGTCATATAATATAGGAATTGTGGATGTTTTGCAAAGCGACTATCTTTGTATCGAAATAGGTGCTTTACATATTCATGAAGATGTATTTTTCTTATTCTTGGCTCTAACCAATCACATATACCATTAGGAAACAAAGTTGGAAATGCCATATCAAGTAATCCTGATGTTACATATTCATTTATTGGAGATGCATTGATTGTTGGCCAATCAATAAATTTTATTTGATTTGTATTTGTGTTGTTAACCCATGCACAAATCAAGTCCATTTTTGTTTGTTCATTAGGTGTTTGAGAATCCATTGATGTAGTGTGATCAATGCTATCACCTTCGTTAGTATCCATCATTTTTCCAAGAATCAAAGTTTCATTTCTATCTACATCTAATTCAATATGCACAGTTTGTAGTTGATGAAAAATATTTTCATCAGTGTTTGAAGATAAACTGTGCAGAGCATTTGGATCAATTGTGACATCAGAGTAAAAAATTTCATGCATTATTTTGTATTACAATTTTTTATAAACATGATCTCTGTTCACTATGAAATGATAATTTGTGCCACGTTGATCTTTCCTTTGAACTATTATGATTGGTAAATCTATAATACAATGGGGCAATTTTTTTGCTATGTGTTCAACATGTTGTGGAAAGCTTATAGAGTGTCATCTATATTTATATTGACCACGTCTTGCATGTGTAACTTGTAGTATAGGGCTTACACGAGCAATTAACATTTCTTCTACTTGTGTGAGTTTTGATAGTTCTTGTGGTTGCTCTCCTGGATTCATATTATTTGTAGTTGAAAATCTATTCACACCTCTCTCTTATTTGTATCTATTGTGAATAGGGCCCTGTGCCGTTTGAGATATTTTAATTCCAATGTAACATTCTTCACAAGTATGACAAATTGATGGGGATTTGTATGCATCTAAATGCTTGTTGAGTACCATTTCCATATGTTTGAAGTCAGTTGCAAGCAATCCATTTGGATTAATTATTGTTGGAACATTTGAATTTGAACCAAAGTGGGAATCATTTTCTTGTTGAAAGCTATCCATGTTTATATTTCCTTCCCCTATATTTTCTAATTGTGAATGTTGTAGAATTAATTGTTATTTTTTCCTAGCATATCTTATTCTATCTTCTTCATTCCTTTTTTTTCCTTTGTTCATCTCTTTTTGCATCAGTCATTTTCTACCATTGCCATTTTCTATAATCTCTCTGGTATTATGTTTGATACTGTTTCCTTTGTTCTTCATATTGAAATTGTTTCTTTGGACATCCCATATCTAAAAAATAGAAGTCAATCTTATAAATTTAATGAGTATGAAAGGAGAAATATAGTAACACATTATGAAATACAGTTTAGTATTGACTTGTAATTTTTTTAAGTGTTCTTTTTAATAACTACAATATCATTTGAACTACTACAACTTAAGAACAAGAGTTGCATTAATAAAATCTATCAGTGTAAATCATTATTTGTAATATTGATTAGTGTCTTGTAAATAAATTAGAGTTTTGAAATAAAAAGCATGAGTACATTGAAAAGAATGTTTTTAAATTAAATTGTAGATACATTGACAAACACAGTTTGAAACCATTCTTAAAATTCAATGAAGTATGATCCTGTTGAAATCTTAACAAACTTGACATGTATAAAAAACATAACTATAGAATTAAATACAATTGTATACATGTATATGAGAATTTATGTACAAGGAAGATATCTTAAGAGATATATGATTGAGAATACATTGGTGTTTTACAAAGTATGTGAATAGGAGTTATTAACATGTATGAAAACACTATACATGGGTGTTGTTGAAATACATTAGTTATTGTACAAAAGTAGTTTAAACTATTCAATAATTTTGTGTGATAATTCTTGCCCATACTTTTCATTGTAGTATAGTTCTTTTATAAATCGACCGAATCCAACAATGTTAGAAGACGTATGATGGAATATTTGTGCAATATCTTCAATTTCGTGTATTTCTTCTTCTTTGATATTGACAATATGGTAAGTTGCTTCTTCAATTTCTTTGATAATCTTGTGAGAATGTTCATAGATTGACTTCATTAATTTCTTGATCAGTGTTTTGATGTCAAAATTTGAGTTGAATGAGTCATCAGGGATTATTATTGGGCTTGTTACAGAGTTGTACGATTGGTTTTCTTTAGCATCAATATTGTCCATGATCTAAAAAGAAAGAAAACAAAATTAATATGGAGATTTTAATTTACATTGAACATATTTGAAAGAATATGTATAACAACCATTTGCTTTAGAATATACAACTTTGAATATATATATATATATATATGATCTATAATTTAAATGTATGTTGAACATGTTTACAAAAGGTATACAAATATATACATATATGACAAGTAATTTACAAAGAAGATGTGTTAAGAGATATTTGATTGACAATACCTTAGTGTCTTACAAAGTGTGTACACATGAGGTATTAACATGATTGAAAACACTATACATGGGTGTTCAAATACACAAATGTTTACAAGTTTTTTTTTTCAAAATATGAAAGCTGAAAATTTAAGCAATTGAATCTAATAGAACCTTGCTTTCTGATGAATAATCAAATTCTTTGTTTTTATGATTGTGCACTTTAACATTTCTTCATTGTTGTAAGTCTATTTTTTTACATGGAGTATGAATATATATTTTTTGAAGAGTACTTTGTGGATAATTTCTGCAAACTTCAAACCATCTTGATTTTTCCTCTTCAATGTATATAATTCCTTTGTTGTTACACCCATAATTTCTTCTCCTACTTTTTCAAAAGTTGTAACCCAAGTTGACCCTGTATGATCTTGCAGTTGGCATTGAAGGAGATATATATATAATCACAATTACTGAAACTCTTATCACATTTTTGACAATACCAATTATCATTTTCATTTTTCTGCACCTTTTTTTTGCATATCTTACCTTTAGTCTCCAAGGGGTAAGCAGTGTAATAGAAATTATCATACTTGATGAAAGACAATGTAGCTTTAAGTAACATCCATGTACCTGTATCGCATATAGAAATTTGTTGAGCTTTTATTTCTTCCACGGTTTTTTGCATTAAAGGTTGTCTAACAAATGAATTCTCCTTTGTAATAGAGGTAGAAGTGAAGTTTTTCCTTTTGTATTAAACCAAGCTTTTAACTATTATGACTCTGGAAGATTTGGATTTATTAGAAGTTGGGTTGTGTTGATTGTGCCCAAATATTTTCCACCATAGTCACTTATTCCTATGGCCTTTACAATGAGAGTTGGTAAAATTCTTGAATTACATAACTGTTGAAGTTCTTGACCTTCCTTGTTGCAAAAATCACCCCACATGGTCAAGTCAATTTTTCAATTTGACTTGTCGCTAAGTTGAATTGTTTGTTTATGATTTTGACTACCATTCTTTGTCAATATTTTATAGCATGGATTGATTAATAAAATAATACCAATGATATCAACCATTGAATTACATTGCATGTCCTTGAGTTGATTTATTGATGTGAAATTGAAACAGTGGCTGGGTATCAATGTATCCTCCTCAATACATAAATCAACAGTGGAACTACTTTGCAACAATATTTCCCACTCGTTGTTTATATTGTTGAATTTTTTATTTGCAGGTTTCAAAGTCCCATTTGATATTGTAAAGACTTTCCCACTTTCTATACTAAAATAGAATTGCTCTGCAATTGCATTGAAAAATGTTACTCTTATTTCACCTCCATTACAATCAAGCAAATCGAAGGAAGCAAAATTTCCTTCTCCATTGGCATTTTTGAAGTGGTGAAGTTCTTGTTTCATAGTCACTCTAGCTTTTATTGTCCATCTACTCTGGTAAGGATTCAAAGCTTTAATAGGAATGATTATTTTAGGAGCTTGATTTTCTGAAGTAGTTTCATGATCAGATGTATTGTTTGAAGTTTCCATCCCTACATAACCATCATTTATGGAGAATTGTTATAAATAGAGTACATTAAAGGTATTTTTTTGTTCATTGCATTCTACAAATAAGTGAATAAATAAAGACTCATAATTAATACATTATTATAATATATTATCTATTATTATTTTCTAAATTCATATATAAATAGTAAATATATATATCATGTGCTAATTAATTTCATAATTATTATATATATAGTAAATATATATCATGTAAATATTTTTTTTCCATATCTAAATAGAAATTAAATATCAATGAGTAATTTGAATTCAAATTTTTATAGCAAAAATATCTTGGAAAAATTAAAAAAGTAATTTGAAATGTGTATTGAAGATTTAAAATATAACTAATCAAATCACATTTTATGCAATTAAATTAAAATGGACAAATGAAATGATAAATACCTTTGTGAACTATATGACTCAATTGTGTTTGATTGTTTGTTTGTCTTTGGGTTCCTGTAGCTGCAAATAAATATCAAAATCTCAAGAATTATAGGTCTGCAAGCAATATTGAAATATAAAAGCAAAATATAAAATATAAACAATAAAAGAAGTCATTGTATAAAAAAAAGATTTCAAATTTAACTAATCAAGTCATGTAGAAATTTGATTTTTGTAATTGATTATTAGTAAAGACATTTTTGGTGGCATTTAAAGAACTTTGTAATTTCATTTATTTAAACATGGTTTGAGTTATTCTGCAATTAAGTAAATAAATAAAGACTTATAATTAATATATTATTATAATAAATTTTCTATTATTGTAAATTAATATATAAATAATAAATTCAAATTTAACTAATCAAACCATGTATAAATAATTGTAATTACATTAATATGAAGAAATGAAATGATAATTACCTTTGTGAACTATATGAAACTATTGTGTGTGATCGTTTGTTTGTCTTTTGGTTGGTACCTGCAAATAAATATCAAAATCCAAAGAATTTTAGGTCTACAAGCATCATAGAAATATAGAGCAAAATATAAAATTTAAAAAATAAAAGAAGTCATTGTATAAAAAGAAAAGTTCCTATTAAGTTCAACATGATATTCTAATATATCTAATTTCCCCAAATGATTAGAAGACAACTTGAATTGTACCAACCAAATTTAAACTTTCATATTATATATATATATATATATATATATATATATATATATATATATATATATATATATATATATATATATATATATATATATATATAATTAAAATGTATAAATTTATATAAAAATTAATCAAACAATAGAAATAGACATAATTAAATAGAAACTTTTATAGAAAAATGCAGTGACATTTTCATGCTACATATGTATAACTACATATTCTTCTTAGCTCTATAAAGTGGTTATAAGATTTTCTACCTATTTACAACATATTTATGAAAATAAAAACTTAAGTGAAACAAATCTCCAAAACCTAATAAATAGTTTTGGTGAAGGTCTCATAGGCCTCAAATTGCAAACTTGGTATGCAACCATTGCATGGAAAACAAAGAGAAATCTCTTATCAACTTCAAGCAAGAAATCAAAGAACATAAGAATGAATATTCTTCAATTGCACAGAGAGAAAATAAAATTAATAAAAAAAACTTGAATCCTATGCACCTACAGAATGGACAAATTTAAGACCTCTTGCACATGATATTGTGTACTAAATAGCCAAAATAATTATACATGACTAAATAGCCAAAATAATTATACATGATGATCCATGACCTAATCAAAGGCAGACTTTGTACAAGCCATAATAAATAAGTTAAATAAAACACACAAAAAGCACAAAGAACTTTGCCTTAGAGCATCTAAAAGGAAACCTACAATTCCAAATCTAAACTAAATGATTACAAAGAAGGTGGATCAAGGGGCCATTCAGGAGTACCTAGTTTTCAATGATTTTAAATAACCTCAACTATCTCTTAAGTATTTGTTTGAGTTATTCTACAAAAAAATAAATAAATAAAGACTTATAATTAATGTATTATTATAATAAATTAGGTGTTAATATTTTCTAAATTAATATATAAATAATAAAGATATATATCATGTGGGTGCTGTCATAATAGTGGTTTACAATTCCTGAGAGGAACGAATTTTAGTTGAAATCACATATTTTTAGAAAATATAATGATTTAAGCCTTAAAAAGTTCCATTTTAAGGATTCCAATTGAAGAGGGTTCGATCAAATCACCTTAGATCAAACCCCCTTGGATAGAACCTCGCTAGTTTTAAACCATACCTATAAATGCGTCTCCTTTACACCTATCAAAATGCTGATAAAAAATCACTTTTGAATTAGGTTTTGGTGGATCAAATGAATTCATTTAAAATTTATTTGAAATGATTATGGTATTCCTCAGAACAAGCTATCCAATGAATATAATTTTAATATGTTTTGGTTTTGTTATGTATTTGTTTTTAAGTTTTATTAAACATAGGTTTTTCATCGAAAATGAATTTCTTTGTTCTTCACATGTGGAAAAATAGAAGATTATCAAAAAAAAATTTGAAAAATATGAGTGCACCAGATATTGCAGTCCTTGATCCAACAAAAAAAAAAATAAAATTTTGACATATACAAAAAAGTTAGCGTTATACGTGGTCTGAATTGTAATTCATTTGACTTTGAAACTTGATTAAGGAAAAATATTCAATAAAAACTATCTAACCAAATGGAAGCACTAGATATCAGAGTTACAAATCTAAATTTGAAAGAATTAGAATTTTATCCTTCAGGGAAAAAAGTTATGTTATACGGCCCCTTTTAAAAATGTTGTTTTGAAAAAATCTATTTTCATGGGAGATGGAAAAAGAAGTGCAATTTGATTCCAAAAATTTTGAAAAAAATATTTTTAGAATCTACAGACAAAATTTGATGAGACTCTAGTTTGCACCATCTTCAAATTCCTCACATTTTAGCCGCTATAGGTGCCCAAATGTGAAGATTTAGTTAAAAATAATAATTTCAGTGTCCAGTTTGGCCAAAAATTGTAAACCACTATTATGGGATCACCCATGTGTTAATTAATTTCATAATTATTATATATATTTAATTTATAGAAATATGGTTTTTTCCTTATCTAAATAGAATTAAATATTAATGATTCATTTGATTTTTTTATAGAGAAAATATCTTTGAAAAATTTAAACAACTATTTCTTGAGATGAGTATTGAATAGTTCAAATTTAACTAATCAAGTTACCATGTATAAATATTTCTAATTACATTAATATGGATAAATGATATGATAAATACCTTTGTGAACTTTATGAAACAATTGTGTCTGATTGTTTGTTTGTCTTTCGATTGCTACCTGCAAATAAATATCAAAATCCCAAGAATCATAGGTGTGTAAACAACATGGAAATATAAAGAAAAATATAAAATAAAAAAAATAAAAAAAGTCATTGTATAAAAAGAAATTTTCAAATTTAACTATTCAAGTCATTTTTGGACATGTAAAGAATTGATTAAAAAATAGACGCCTTGAGAAGGATATCTGTTGACGTATTATATATATATATATATTAAATTAATTTAATATATATGCTAGTTTATAGGAGCGAATTTGCACCCCTTACGCAAATTCCCCTTTTACACTTCCTCACCTTTGAAAACCAAATTCCAAGGCAAAATTCCACATCAGCCTGTTTCCTTCGTTCCACTGGGCATCTATTTTGTGCGTCAGCAGAAGAATAACTATTGGGGATGTTTGCGCAACACACAGATGTTTGTGCAGCATGCTTATGTCCCTAACAGATTCCTATGTTTGAAGCCAGTAGAGGCATTACACATCCCATTGGGGTTGATTTGTAACTCCCATCTTCGACCAACTGACCCAAATATGGTCATTTTTCTCATTCTCTCCTTCAAATTCACTCTTCCTTCATGCATTTCATCTTCTTCACAAGTTCTAGCATCCTCTAGCAAGCATTCTACACAATCTTCTTTTCATTTTCAAACACTTAGTAGAACTTTGGCACTCCATAGCAGCAACAAAACACTCCATCAACTCCGTAGAGCAATTATGGAACAACACCATTGCAACAGGAGCTTGAGTCCTCTCTTTTTCTCCTCTATTAGCTAGTGAGCTCTTGGTGGAGGTGGTAAGAATTTTCACTCCTCTCCTCTGCAATTTGGTTGAGTAGCACATTACTATATTTTAGTGTTATTGTGTTCTTTACTTCATTTCCTTTCTTTATCATATATTTCTCCATTGTTGCAAACTTGGCTATCCGTGGAGGTGGAAACACCAAAACGGGGATCTGACTGAGGCAGGCCCCTATACAACCCCAAAAAATTTCCCTCTTTCTTGTGTGTAGGTGGACATGCATTCAAAGCTAGCTGGTGAACAAGTACCTTTGTGAGATCATTCTTGCCACCTTAACTCCCATATATGTGTTTAATCATATTCGTTCTATCTTGCCTAATTCAAAACTTTTTTTTGGCCCTTTGGAAGTGATTAGCTAGGTTGTCAGCTTGTTTTCTAGAAGTTATCATTGTACTTTCGGTCCTCTGGTTGTACGGACGCCATTGCACCTAAGAGATGCCAGTGCGCTGTGCTATCATCTTAGAATTGTGCTTTCATCCTCAAGTAGAGAGCTTCCTAAGGTACAGTGTGGGACCTAAAAACTGGCTCACCTAGCCCCATCTTAGATCTCGGGTCTGCATAGTGGTTGAAGGACCTTATAGTCCTCATCATTCTCACCCCTCATTTTAAAATACCCCTTCAAACTGAGGTAAGTTAGGGTAGCCTTCCACTCTCGGCTCTCCATGACTTGGGGCCTTGAACATGGTTGGTCCCCCTCTCTTACTTTTTTGGTGAACCCGACATGAACCATTTTGGTTTTGTTTTGCGATACTGAAAGACCCTTTCCTCATATTCTAGGAGTATTGTAGGTGTGAGTGTTGTGGGGCTCTTCACCTTGCAACCCAAGTTGTGACCCCTAGTAGGCGTAGTTGGAAGGTTTTGAAAGTGTTGAGTAATGAAACCTTAGTTGGGTCTCTATCCTATCTTGTCACCTTTTGGGGGCTCTACGAAAGTATCGTCTAGTGTGTGTAATGGCTTCTTTCTTGCATCAACATATCCCCTCTATGCATCCTGTGAGCAATGATAATGGCATAACCTTCACTACACAAGATCTGCCAATGGGTTTTAATAGGGAACCATCTCCTCTCTACATCCCTGTGCGAATCAACAGGAACATTGTAGTAGGTGTTCTCATTGATCTGACATCTCAAATGAACATTATAACTAAGGAGATCATGTTAATCAAATTTTTACATAAACATGGGTATGATGCACCTATAAGCACCATTTGCACACATGACAGACTTTCCATACCTCCTTTAGGTAGTATTGTCTTGTCAGTTTTGGTTGGACCTAAATCCGTGAAACTTCTATTTGACATAATCCCTGGATCTGAACTCTTTAGAGTGAAGCTGGGTATCCCTTTGTTAGTGGCTATGAATGTCGTACCCTTGATCATGCATAAATGTCTAAAATTTATCCATGAGGGTTCTGTGCACATAATTCATGACACTGGTTATAAACCACTGGTTGCTCGTGGTAGCTTCTCCTTGGATTACTCTTGGCCTACACCTGTGGAACCTCTTCCGCCTAGAAGGGACCTCCTGTACCAAACTTATTAGAATTATAAGAGAGGGCACCTGATGCAAAGAGTGAGATACCCTCTGTCGCCTTATGCTATTTCACATAGGGCTTGCTTGAAAGATGATAGTGATGCTGCCAAGGCACGTAAAAGGGAAGAAGAGATGTGGTCACAAGATCATCCTTCTTCCTCTTTCGTTGTTCAGCCTGATGCTTCCTCTCGCTCTGCTGTGGTGCCATCAAATTTTGTTCCATGCCCATGGGAGAATCCTATGGTGCCCGCTTGCTAAAAGCCTAACCATCTTGTGTTCAAGCTTCCTATTCTACCCACAGAGCCTAGGCTCATTCAGTATAGTAGGAAGAAATCCTCCCATGGAGATTCCTCTATGTATTGGCATCCTTGATCTCTTATCACTCCTGATCCCAAAGCAGTAAGCGGGAAGAGACCCGCTGTTGAGGCGCTTGATTCGATTCCCCCTGTCGCTTCTCAACCTATTCCTCTTGCTCTCATTCAGGAGTTTGTTCCTTCACCAAAAATGGCTATAGTGGACACACCCATGGTTGAGCAGGAGCCCTCTGTTCCTTCGCAGCCTCCGACCTCTAGTTCAAAAAGTCATAGAAACTACCTTGCGTGTGAGCGCAAGCGCTGATGAAAGGCTGTCATGGCTGAGCAATCCACCTTACAAAGGAAGGAAGAGGATACAATCACCCCTACTTCAAGGCCTCTTGTAGCATCCTCCTCTCTCCTCCCCTCTGCTTCTGTTCAATCTAGCTTTGTCTCACTTCCAGCTTTCGCTGTGAGCACGAATGCACCTGACCCTAAAAAGGTGCAGGTGTTCATTGCTCCTTCGGCGGAGCCACCTTTTTCAATGTCCATTCTGGATGTCATGCCTTTCCCAAAACCTGTAGATATGAAAAACACTTTGGCGGTGTCTACTGTGGTTTTCTCCTCCTCCTCTTCGTTTGCACCTCTCGCCTCATCCGTGGGGAGTTCGCATCCCCCAACGAAGTAGAAAGTGGAGGGTAGTTCTTCTAGCAATGGGGAATGTAAGAGGATCCCACCTTCTCCACAAGGTGGTCTCGTGCTGACTCTTTTTGTCCTAGTGATAGAATTAGTCTCGCTTTCTCTTGAGTTCGTCACCTCTCTTGAATCGTTTAGCGAGCCTAGCGGTGAATCTTAGGCACAACCTCCTTTGCTTGTCAAGGTTAAACATGACACTCATGTAAATTGCATGTTTAACTCTATGGATGAAGTTCTAGTCTTGTCAGTGATCTTCACGAAGTCACTGACCTTAACTCCACAAGATCTCAGTGGAGAGGACCTTGCTGGGCCCTCTTCCTTGGCCCTTATTGTGGGAGGGTCGAAAGCTCCTCCCATTAACATCCTGCGACTGGAGGCTCATCCTCCTTCCCCCTATGATGATCTAGAGTGGGAAGCATATGACCTCTTGGTCGATCAGTGTTAAGGGAGGCCTCTTCTTTATCTTTAGAGTAGGTGTGTGTGTGTATTGTGATGTGTTTCCCTTGTGATTGTGCTATGTGTGCCTAGATGACCCTTGTCACCCTTGTTGGTGCTTCGATACAAGCATTTTTTTTGTGTCATAAACCTTCTATTTGCATCATCATTCTTCCATGTTTGTGATTGATTTTTGATAAATTGAGGAAGATGCAAAGCATTGGGGGAATTTAGGCTTCCCTTCCATGTTGACCCAATTTTTTATTTTTACTTTGTCTTCTCGTGCATTCTTCACATGGCCTGATATAGTAGGGGGTTGATGACAGTTCATTTTATGTACTATTACTATACTTATATGTATATTTATGAGCAGTTCTGACCCTAAAATATCAAATCACCCATGTGCCCTATGTTCATAATGTTTCTTTTCTTTTATCTTTCTCTCTTCTTTGCTTGAGTTGTCCCTTTCATGTGTGATAACGCCAATTAGATAACATTTTTATTTTTAGAAAATGCATTTGTTTCCAATGAATCTTTTCTTAAAAATCATTACAAACTCTTTCAAGGATCGCATTCTCGACTTGAAACCCTAACGGAACATGTTTCCTTCATCATGGGTTTGCAAAGAAAGAACTTGAGAACCTTCCTCCAAGGTGGGATCAACTTTGACCTTCCCCTTGCATGTGGGCATTTTCTTCCTTTTGGATTCCTTAATGAACATCTTTCAAAAGGATAATTCCTTGATGATGAATCGATTCAAGAAAGAAAATATCTTCTTTTGAACATCACGTCCCTTGAGTGGACCCCTTTGAAATTTTTCTAACTTGTTGATAGTCTGTGTACTTGTTTGCATGGTCGCTTTCTGACATGTTCTATCTGTACGTAAACATGTCACTTTGCAGGTACGCCTGTGAAGCCACTTTCTGACTCTATAGAGTTCGTTGTCTTGGGTTTCCTCCATGTGAGAGATCTTGTGGGATACATCCCTGTAGGTCTGGGGTCCTATAGGGAACTTCCTTTGAGCTTCCTCCATGCGAGAGATCTTGGGGGTCGCTCCCCTACAGGTCTACGGGTCTATAGGATGCTTTTCTAAGTTTCCTTCATGTGAGAGATCTTCAAGGATACCTTCCTTGCAGGTGTGCGGGTCTGTAAGGTGCTTTCTCGGCTTCCTTCATGTGAGAGATCTTGGGAGATGCCTCCTTACAGGTCTATGGGTCTGTAAGGAGCTTTTCTGGGTTTCCTTCACGTGAGAGATCTTGGAGGATACCTTCCTTACAGGTCTGCGGGCCTTTGAGGTGCTTACTTCACAGGGCTTCCTTCATGTGAGAGATCTTGGGGGTCACCTCCTTGCAGGTCTGCGGTCTTGTAAGACACTTTCATTCTTCAGCTTCATAGTTCAACAAGGCTATGAAGTCCCTCTCTTGTCCTACACTCTCAAGTTCACCAAATCGTGGTCTGCTTCCTCGACGGTTCAGGTATACATTCCTAACCCTACTACTTCTTCAATCTACTTTACTGAAGCACTCATCAGTATTCATGCTCGCTAAAGTGGGGGAAAAATGTATAGGAGTGAATTTCCACCCCTTATGAAAATTCCCCTTTTACACTTCCTTACCTTAGAAAACCAAATTCGAAGGTAAAATTCCATATCAACCTATTGCCTTCATTCCACTTGGCATCTATTTTGTGCGTCGGTAGAAGAATAATTGTTGAGAGCGCCTGCGTGGCACACAAACATTTGCGCAGTACACTACGTCCATGTTAGATTCTTGTGTTTGAAGCCAACAAAGGTATTACACTTCCCATTGGGGTCAATTTGTAACACCCGTCTTCGACCAACCGACCCGAATATGGCCATTTTTCTCATTCTCTCCTTGAAATTAACTCTTCCTTCATGCATTTCATCTTCTTCACAAGTTCTAGCATCCTCTAGCAAGCATTCTACACAATCTTCTTTGCATTCTCAAGCACTTTGGCACTTCATAGCAGTAGCAAAAGACTCCATCAACTCCGTAGAGCAAGTATGGAACAAAACCATTGTAGAAGGCGCTTGATTCCTCTCTTTTTCTCCTCCATTAGCAAGTGAGCTCTTGGTAGAGGTGATAAACATTTCACTCCTATCCTCTGTGATTTGGTTGAGTAGCACATTACTATTTTGTAGTGTTATTGTGTTCTTTACTTCATTTCCTTTCTTTATCATATATTTCTCCATTGTTGCAAACTTGGTTGTCCATGGAGGTGGAAACACCAAAACAGGGGTCTGACTGAGACATGCCCCTATACAACCCCAAAAAATTTCCCTCTTTCTTGTGTGTAGGTGAACATGCATTCGGAGCTAGTTGGTGAACGAGTACCTTTGTGAGATCATTCTTGGAACCTTAACTGTCATATATTTGTTTAATCATATTCGTTCATATCTTGCCTACTTCATAGCTTTGTTTTGGCCCTTTGGAAGTGATTATGTAATGCCCCGCCAGGGAACCCAAAGACCAACACATAAAATTACAAAATAACCAAACAATTTTTTTTAAAAAAAAACAAAACCATTTGATTACAACAGAAGAACATAAGTACATAAACACCTATGTTCTCAATGTTCCATGAGAATGCTACTTAAACAATTACAAGTAAGAACATCGTATCACTAAACCTTTAACATAAATCACAAAGATAAACTATATTCCAAATGAATGATACAATTACAAATCATGATGGAAACAAGTTACATGTTCAAAATCCATCAAGTGAGATTATGATAAATCTTGTTACAACATAAGATCATTACAATAAATACACTCATACACATCAGGTATGTATACATAGAGATGAAGAACATAACACAAATATCAACCTCGCCCATGAGCATGCACAACATCCAACATCACAAACAATGTAGAAATAAAAACCTGTCACAAGAATAATATCAACCAAATACATAAACACCTGTAAGGGAACCCAATGGAGGAAAAAGCATGTTCCTCCCAACCACGTGGTACCCTAAGGTCCACTCCCTCCATGCTAGGAGATAATATTAGGTCCAAAAGAATAAAAAACAAGAAGAAAAAACATAACATTTCCATTGGCTTGATGAATACATCACGACATAACAAACATAACGATATTCAAACCACTTAATAACAAACAAAGCTTTGAGAGGCAAAAACGTACTAAGGGGTGACTCTACACAAGAGACCACAACATAGCATGCATTAGGATAAGAGTGTCATCACCTAGTTCATTATAGGTTACCCTGGTGAATCTTCCTAGATTACTGGCCCTCACCTCGAGTTACCCTGACAATCTCTATTGATTCCCGACCCCTAAACAAACTCAAGTGGAATCGAACTACCTTTAAAGAGGACAAGGTAAACAATCATGCCATTCCAGGCCATCTCAACCTACCCTTAATGTGTACAAGCACTAAGGCACTATGTGAGGCATTCCAATTATCTAGATTAATTAATGAACACCACCCAACCCCAAGTACATTTATTAAGGTTTTCACTTAATTATAAACTTACGATAGGTTACCCTGGCTACTACTTAGGGTTCTGGCCCCTATCGAAAGCCACTCTTCCTAATCACATAACTCATAATCAATTATAAAGGAAAGCACTCGTGCACATTAACCAAAACCAAGAACGTTCACATTTCAATCATGACATAGACCGTATAACTTCCATAATACCTCAAAGGTAACAACAAATCATGCAAGGCTAAGTCCCTTATTAAATCATTGTAATTGAAACTCAAAGTACAAACATAACTAGATTACATTACAAGCTTACTTTCCTAGCGTTTGGAAGATTAAATAACTCATAACACAAAAGTAAACTCATAAACTATAATCAACACATTATTGCCCATCAAATACTATCATTAAATCCTTATGAGCTAAAGTTACAAAAGATAACTCATTGACATAATTAAATGTCCAATATTGTAAACAAAATACATCTATGATCATACTTCAATAAGAATAATATAAATTCTTAACATCCTGTAACCAACCATAAAAGAGCCAATCAATTCTAATACATATATACATATATATGTATGTATACTAGTTCCATGCATAATATAATTCTGAAAGAAAACAACATTCAATAAATCAACCAATTAACTTTGACCATGGTAGACATTCACAATCCAAGCAAAAATACATATCAATTTCACAACTAAAGAGTCCCAACTAATTTCGCTAGACACAACATTACAAGAAGACTACAATAGCTTTTAAATTGTTTTCAAATCTTTATAGACAACGAACCTAGGGAGGAGAATTTGGGAACACACGGTTTTCTAACATATATCGGTTCGCTAACACACAGTTCCGTCAACACACAGTTCTCTAACACACAGTTCTCTTACACACAGTTCCATTAACACATAGTTCACTAACACACTATTCCGTTAACACATAGTTTGCGAACACAAAGTTCTGTTAACACACAGTTTGCTAACACACTGTTCCGTTAACACATAGTTAATACCTACCAGCCAAGACTCCGTTAAGCAAGGATATATATAGAGTTACCTTAGTACAAATTTCAATAACAACCTGCGCGACTTTAGCAAAATAAACAAAATCAACAGGTAATAAATATTAAAGAAATATACAAAAGCTTATTATCTTAAGTAACCGGTGAGTACAAGAAGATACAATAGTTGAGTCATCAAATGTAAGCGTGAGCAATGACATCTACAAGGAGATATAGAGGGTGAATTGTCACATGCAACAGAGGAATACAGAAAAACAAGAAGATTCTATTTAAATTAAGCATGCATACTTCAACCCAATCGGTTATTTCAAGTTTAATTGTTGCTAAAAGGATTGCTACAGTAGTGGCAATAATAATAGTGTATCTAACATGATCTAATGGTGGAAAGAGACGTTGATTCAATATTAAACATGAGTTTACTAGCAGTTGACATTGATTTCTAATCAAATATACAGAACAACCCATTGAATGTAATTGATGACTATTAGTTTTTATTTATAGTCATTCTGAATCTCCATAAGAGAACTCAAATTGAGCTTACCTCAAGCTGGGAAAAAAAAAACAAATAAATTCAGCCTTCTTGAGAAAACCACAGCGTTCAAAGAGGTAAAGAATGTTTTTGTTTAATGAGTGAAAAAGAGCAAACATAATTATTGACTAAATAGTGCAAGGCGCCGGCATCCAAAGCATGAAAAGCTTGCCATAATAAACAGATTTTTATGATGCCAAATGAAATTAAATTTGTAGTATGATAAAATGATTACTAGATACAAAGAGATAGAATGATATATGGTGTTTCCGGCGACTTCTGTTAGGAAGTGAGAAGAGAATTAAATACGCATAATTTAGCTAAAGGTTTTCAATATGCCAATGCGCATGAGCTACAGGTGATTAAACAAAATCCAAAGAAATTCTATGAGCGGTTACACAGAGGCAACTAAGGAAGAGCAACATCGGCTGCACTAAACAAAATTTTCAAAGCAAAGAATGAGGAAACTGTTCTGAGAAATTTGAACCATTTTCATCATTTAGAAAAAGCAATGCCGAGTATATGGATCAAAGATCCAAAGAAAAGATAAGATAAATATCATGATGAGAAATTAGTTTGAACCCCATCAAGAAATAAACAGAAACCTAATATGCACGATTTCGCTAACAGGAAAGTCATTCCCCTCCAATTGGCCGAATATGCCATGAATTTCCAACTATTCCTCCTAGCCACAAGATCGATACTTGCATGCAAAGAATAATTGCAAGGAGGTGTACATATAGACCAGATTGTTATAGGGACGCATGAAATCAAGGCAGGCTAAAGAAGAATTTAAATATGACCAATTACAAATAGGGCGACACCATTGATAAGAAAGGCTCACTTCAAAGTTGAAATTTTATTAAGTTAAAAGAAAATAAGCCACAACTAAGAAGATCAACACCGGTTACCCCAAAATAACTTGCAAGGCAAAGAAACGAGGAGATTGAAAGATTTTTAGCTGTGTGCAGAACTTGCATAGTAGTAGAATAACGTAACGGAAAAAATGCAGCCTATATTACTTATCTAATGATTGGAGGAGTGATCTTTTAAAGCTTGACTTCATAATGAAGTAGCATTAATGAAGCAATTCGAATATCATTTGGAAATGGGTCGTAAAAGTTAAAAAGGTTGTGTTTCTAACAACAACTATTCCCCAGACTGCAAGAATGTTACAGAGAATTCTACCCAAAACTATTCTAATTTAAGATTACAAACAAGAGTCAATGAAGATGCAAGATAAACAAAGATTTGACTCCTACAGGCATGTATATTCAGTTGGAAACAAAATATCAACAGATACCGATTTCTTCTGCTTAATACGGGCTTTTAAATAACAGGTGCGGCAAATAACTATCAACACGAGATCTAGATTTCAAATATGTATATTATTCAAGATAAAGTAAAACAAAAGGAAAAAAATTGGATTATCTTCTCAAATTCGATGTATATTGAAGCTAAAACCAGAAAATTTGAAAACTCTATTTTTACCAAAATGCACAAATCCTTCGAATTCACCATTAACTTTTTAACCAAACACAAAGAAGAAGCTTGTCGTGAAAGTTTTCTTCCCAACCATCCAAAATCAATTGCCATCAATGATATTGCACAACCAAAAGCTTTTAATGCATTTTCAATTGACACAAAGTTACAAGACTTAACTGACAATCAACATGCAATCAAGATTGACTAGTTAGTTCCAACTTAAACAATTTACTCAATATTACAATTTCTAACTCCAGATCAAAATTCTATCTCCAAATCAATATTTATAACATGTTGAAAACAAACTCTTTTAAAATATCTAATTTTCCATTTATTTAATTTTTGCACATTAAAAATTAACAAATACATTAAATAAATATTTATTACACAAAATTAACATTCACATTTAAATAAATATCTTGTTTAATTTAATTTAATAGTTCAAACCATAAACATCATTATTTTAATTTAACATTTCAATAAGATTACATTAAATCAAATGAATCAATTAATTAACCATTTAACTAAATTAATTAATTCCCAAAACAAAACAACACAATGGACTTAACCACAACACAAAGACGAGTGACAACACAGATAATCGTCCCATAAAGGAACAATGGCTTAAAAAGGGACCTGTCATTAGCTCCGAAACAACATATTTCCATTGGGTTAGGGCACGCTCAGACCCGACAAGCAGGTGGAGACGATGTCAGGTACCTGCAAGTTGCATCCAACAACACTATTAAACATATCATCATAAACCAACAATCACAATGTGAAAGAGAGTCGTAGTGTAGTAGGGTACTCATGAGTGAGTTATGCTATACTGTCTCCTTCACCAAGACAAACATACAATACTACAACATAAACAACATCAGATACATCATCATAAACTCAATATAAAACTAGCACAATGTCATAACTGAAATAATATAGCATAATATCAAAACAGCTAAAAGGACTACCAACATAATAGAAACAATCTGAAACAAAGTAGAGAAACTGGAAGAACACTACAGATTAGCTAGGTTGTCAGCTCATTTTTTGGAAGTTCTCATTGTACTTTCGATCCTCTAGTTGGAAATGAATATAATTTAAGAAAATTAATAGAACTTCTTATATAGACATGTTCTAAATAAAGCACTCATCATTCTTATAGTGAGAGGAAAAGTGTAGAGAGGAGATCAACATTAAGAACCCCGTATCTGCAACAAAGTTTCCAAAGGAGGACAGGTGCCTTGGAAGGATAGCAAGAAGAGTGTAGGAAGGATATTAGTACCAAGAACCGTGTATCTGCAATAAGTTTCATGTAGAATTCATCTTTATACTTATAGCATTTGTCTGAGTTCATCTACAAATCTTTATGAGAGTTCTGAGTTGATGTTGTTGAAAATAGATATCATTTTACTTTCATTATGAATCTAAAGAATTTTGTTTAATCTGAATTCTTCATTTTGTGGTTTAACACACAACAATTTCAATCTATACATAGGGACTCTCAATTTATTTTTTCACCTTTGTTTATGTACTTTCTTGAGTGGCATTGCATCCATGAGATGTTCTGGTTTGATGCCAGTGATATCATATCTACAAATAATATCCACCAATTCAAATGATAAATTCATTTATTAATGGTAGGCTACAACAAAAAGAGTAAGTTGTAAACATTTTATTACCTGTAATCTATGATTGGAATTGGAGGCTTGACATAGCAATGGAAGACAACATTTTCTTCTTCATCCACCAAGCAGACTCATGCACAAAGGTCTAGAGATCCATCTTGACCACCACCCACCATTTCACAGTCCAGGGCAATGGCATAAATATTGCTCTTAAATAACTTTCACCATGAGTTTGCTCCTTTTCTGCTTGGATTCTCTTATTCACAAAGGAAAGTCATCCCCCATCAATTTGTATGGATGTAAACACCATGAAAAAAATATCCCTTTGTTAAAAATGATTGGTCAACAGAAATCTAAGAAATGTAATTGAAAAAAGCATGAAAAATAGAGGGTTACATAGTTTTTGCCACTATTTTTTAAGAAAACAATTATGAAATTAGGGCATTCTTATTGAAAAAAGAATGAAAAAATAGAGGCTTATATTTATTTAACCATTGTTTTTGTAAGAAAACAAAAAATAAACTTTGGAATTAAAAAACAGAGCAAAAAATTCATTAAGAACTTACAAGAGGCAATGGTGGCAGGGATTGACAAGCTGCTCAATGATAAATGAGTTGTTTTGCACTGGGGAAAATTTTGAGACAGAGGTTGCATCCCCTTTCACTAAATTTTTTAGCACACTTAGCTTTGGGTAATGGTCCTAATGAAGATCAGTTCAAGACAATAGTATTAAATCTAATTTGAACTAAGTGCCTAGAATCTCGAAGAAAATAGTACTTGAAATGCAATTGTATGTATCAGACTAACTTATTCTGTAGAACTTTAAATTCTATTATGCTCCTTTGTCATGAAAAAACTATGGCTAAAAGTTTAATAAATTATATTGGTGACCTTGAATCATTATGATTTGCCACAACCCTTAGAGTATGAATATGCCAGCTAGTTAAGTCCCAATATCATGTAAATTAAAATCCTATTCATGTCATCTTTTTCTATAACAGTTTATTTTGTTTGTCCTAATATTAAAAACTGGGAATTATGCAAACAAAACTTCCAAGCATTTGCAGAAGTTTGCTTTGCAGCTTTCGGCGATAGAGTGAAATACTGGATGACATTCAATGAGCCAAATATATTTTTTCAAAGAGGTTATCTAACTGGTGTTTATCCACGAGCTCGGTGTTCTTAGCCTTTTGGAAATTACAGTGAGGGAAATTCAGAAACAAAACCCTACCTAGCTTCCCATAATGTTATATTATCACATGCAGCAGCAACAATAGATATCTATAGAACAAAATATCAGGTTACAAGTTAAATTTGCTTTAAAGGTGTCCAATCTATAAGAGGCAAATCTGCTATTACTAAATTAATATTCAGTTTGACTATTAAATCATATGACGTTTGAGTAGAGGAGATTAGATCTGATCTTTTCATACAATTTATAGCTTAACAATAAGCATTTGTCACCAAAATTGTAGACTAAGCATACAGGGTCTATTGGTATTGTAATATCTTCTTCTTGGTACAAGCCTACAAGGAACATAAGAGATGAAAAAGTTGCAATGCACAGAGTGTTGGAATTCGACACGGCTTGGTAGAGAACGCGTTATAATCACATAGAATCATTTCCCACAAAACATGATATCGATCAATTTCATGATTTTTGGATTTAATTGTGTAACAATTTTTAACATCAATGTTCTGGATCATATTTCATAATCTATCATCAGAACAAGATTAAGGCAAAATTGATTTGAATGGGTCATAAGCAATATTCAAGACATTGAAGTTAAAAAATGTTATAATCCATATTGATTTAATTGAACTGAAGAAAAATCTACAATTGATTTGAATGGGTCATAATCAATATTGGAAACATTGAATGGGTCATAATCCATATTTCATAATCAATTGTGGATTTTTCTTCAGCTCAATCTCATTCTAATAATGTATTATGGAATATGATTCGAAACATTGATATTAAAAAATGTTAGACAATCAAAACCAAAAATTGATGCACAAACTAAAGATAATTAAGAAACAAAAATTAGATAACTAAGAAAACATGTTTTCACAATCATTTATTAATTTCAAAATTATAATTTACAGTTTGCAATTCTACAGTTAAGTTACAGTTTGTGGGCACGATTCAATAGGTTTCTAGACCTCATTGTCTATGGGGCTTATCCTCCTAAAATGTGGAAAATGTTAGGGTGGCGTTTTCCCATGTTTTCTAGGCAAATGCAAGAGAAAGTGAGAGGGTCTTATAATTTTATCAGCATCAACCATTACACCAGATTGTACATTAGGGATTGCCTCCTCTCCCCTTATTTGAAAATAAGAAATGAACCGAATGCTTTGGCCTATATAACTGGTAAGGTATACAACTTAGCTCCAAACCAAAACTTTCTTTGTGGACAAGTTTCTAATAAATACAACTTCTATTGCAGGTAAGAGAGATGGAATACCTATTGGCGAGCTGGTATGTCTGGCTTTTAACTTTCAATCTATGAGAAATTCCATCTATTGCACAATACCCAGTTAACAGTAAGTGATTTTCCATTTCAATGGTATTGCAAACGGGCATAGATGGGAACCATGTTGTGCCATATGGTATGGAAAGGATTGTCACCCCACTGTGTTGCAGGCCAAAAAGGATTATATGCAGTAGGAGCATAAGGCATCATAGAACCTTCATCCCCAAAATCTTGAACTCCTCTCCACTGGGTCTCATTTGTTGTACAAAAGGAACCTAACTAACTTTAATTCCTAATAAAATACTTGGTCCATAAGATCGACTCACAAAAGAAAATAAACAAACTATATGTATCAATATATAAATTTCAATTGAAAATTTGTGTGATTTCATCTTACATGATGGCAGTTGTCGAGCTCGCTTCTTTTTCTTCTTACATCTAGGTCATCTTCTTCATCTGGGTCACAATAATCAGTCACTGTACATCCTGATCATTTACATCTGGGTCATCTTCTTCATCTTCTATTCTACTGAAAAATCCAGAAAGTGGATGACATAGAAGTTAGGGCAGGGAAGTGTAACGCCCCGCCAAAGAAACCAATAAAACAAAGTATTATGTAGCGAATTATTCAAATTTTTTTTTTTTAAACATTCGTATATATACAGATGTCTAATGGATTCCATGACGACGTTACTTATACATTATTATTAAGAACTTCACATCATAATATTTAAGTTATAAAATACAAGTACAAATCATATTCGTGAATAAACCACTTTTCAAAACTTATACAATTCAAGACATTCATAAATTTTGATTACATCCAGTGAGATTCTAATAAGATCTCGATACATCATAATGATGGTACAAAGAGTATACTCATTATCATGAGATAAATATACAATAAGGGAAATGATCTCCTCATAACAAATATCTACATCTTCGAACACGTTCTGCGTCCAGTGTCTCGATCATCGAAGTATCAAGAACCAGCTACAAGTAAAATGTCACCAGTAAGAGTATCCAATGAAAATGTAGCACAGTTTCCACCCGACCATGTGGAACCCGAAGGTCCACTCCCTCCGTGTTAGGAGATAGTGATAGGTCCAGAAGACAATCAAACAAAGAACAATGAACATACAATATATTACATGGCTGACCACACATAACGACATGACCACATCATATGCTTTCAAAGACGACCACAAAATATCAGTTAACTCTACACAAGAGACTACAATCATGCTTCAGGACAGAGTGTCATCACACAGTCGTTCTAAGTTACCCTAGTGATTCTTCCTAGACTACCGGCGCTCTTCTAGAGTTACCCTGGCGGTCTCTACCGATTCCCGGCCCTTAGATAAACTCATGTGGTGTCGAATTACCTTTCAGGAGAACAAGGTAGTCGACTAGCCATTCCAGGCCTTCTCAACCTACCCTTAATCTAAATGAGCATTAAGGTGCTAGGTGAGGCATTCTGTTAATATTTATTATATATTGAACCCCAAGTTTATTATTAAAGTTTTCACTGAATTACATAAACCACGATAGGTTACCCTGGCAACCACTTAGGGTTCCGGCCCCTATCGTGAGCCACTCTTCCTAGAAACATGATGCAACATTCAAATATTAGGGACTGCCAACATGCATATAGAATAATACAAAAATAAAATCACATCTCATTTGTAGTTCGCTCATGGAAAAATTCGAAACACCACAAGGTGACCTGACAAATAAATTTTGCATGGCAAGTCCCAAAATAGAACAACAAGGTATTAATAAACAAATATCAATGCTCTAGCCTCAAGAAGGAAAAGTATGCATAACTTAAAATCAGATACAAAATAAAGCCATTAAGCACAAAATTGAACTCTTGAATGATCACAACATTCACATGGCTTAGACCTTATAATTCCACAATACCTCAAAGGTGACATAAACATCATGCATGGCTTAATTTCAAACATCACATAGGTATGATATGCAACAAGTACAACCAAATTTTGCAAGAAACATTATTAAATGGTTACCACATCTCATATGTAATAAACATACCATTATTTAAAAGAAATTCATAACACATACATTACAAAAGTTGTTCTTGACGTCAATTCAATAATAAAGAATAGTTTTAAAACAACAATTTAAAACCGCAACCCTTTACAAATAAACAAACCCATTTAATATATTTACAATCACTTAAAGTTAATCAATTTCTATGATTGATCTTTATCTATAGAAATTTGAATTGACAATACAATTTCCGTACAAATCATTATATAACAAATCAACCGTGATTACTACCTAACATGATAAAAATTAAAATTAAAATAATTACTTATATTTATATATATAAACTTTAATTGATAAATCACATATATATCTATTTACTATTGTGACCACCCTTTCACTTCAGTCTACAACAAATTTCTTTATTAAATATGCATGCAATTAATTGGATATCGTGAAGATAAGGGGTAAAGTAAAAACAGGATTGAAATTTATACTACCTTTTACAACCAAAAATTCAATGGCCCCATAAATGATCGAATGTTGACTGAAGCAAAGGTTAAGTGAAAGTCTAAATGATGGATTCCATACTTTTCAGTCACTAATATAAAATTATTCTAAGACAACGTTTTAAAGAAACTACCTATTAAGATCAATCTGAATTCTCAGGTTTTGGGAATGGCTTAATATAAAGAATAAAGTCTAATATATATATATATATAGGAATTGAAGACTTAAAGATTTGGGAGAAGACTTAAATCAACGACTAGAATGGAAATCAGTCGAACACAGGAAATACGTGTACTAAGACATAATTGATTACAACTTTATTTTCATTAAAAAGAGAAAATAATGGCGAAATTATCTAAATGGTAAGTATGCTACTTACGTTTAAACATTAAATAGTGGAGCTATCTGCCAGTTAACTTTGAGGTTACTCATGGTGATAATGGTATGGAAATTTCCTTAAGGATAAAGGACTCATGGTACAACAGATAGTTCGCTGAAAGCAAAACGCAAAGGAAGATGCATATGACAACCAAAATATTAAACAGAAACTCAACAATATAATTTCGTTAAGATGGAGGCCTAAACAAAAGAAAACGTGCCTCAATAGTAAAGTGGAGCAACAGTGAAATCAAGAGGGACATCGAGCAAACTTTAGTCATCGAATCAACAAAAAGATCAGAAATTGCATGCAGGTAACTACCAGTGATTGGAAACAAAAGAATCTACAACTTTCCATATTCAAGCGCTACAACTGTGAAAGGATGCGAAAGACTTCATGGAGATTAACAAGTTACCAAGGAGATCAGAAAGATAAATAAACACACATCATAGAACATAAAGTAAGATAAGGATATTACTCGGCAAATTAAAAGTAGTTATAACAGATAATTAATTGACATAAATTATTGTTGTTTATCTTCCTTTAATTCCAATCTCTCTTCTATCATATAGACTGCAATTGGGATATGAATGTAATGCAAGTAAATGACAATATACCCAGATTCCAGTCTTACAAAGCAACAGCCACAACAATACAATTAGATTTACAAAATTAGCAGGAAGTTTACTACAAATGACACAAATCAAACGATTTTCTCACTTCCTAATTCCACTAAGCCTAACGTTCATCTGAAAATATTAAGGGATGTAACACATTCTGGCGTATTACCATTTCTGGCATCATGGTTCCATCTCATGTAATCGCCACCAAAAGTGTTACAAGCTAGCAAGGTAAAGGGAAATCTTATAAAGGTAATTTCAGCAACTGCTATAACTGTGACAAAATGTCAAAGGAACCAGAGTGGTTAATATATTTCTAAAACCTCTTATGTACAAGTACTACAATTATGAAAAATTGTGAATAGTATCTGGAAGGTTTATTAAATCTATGCACCCTACCATGATGAAATGAAGCCGCAAGAATAGATTGCATGTAACATCAAGGTGATATTTTTAAATCTATAACCCTACCATGCTCAAGTGCTTCCACTATTACAAATAGCAGATGAATCAAGAGGTTATCTAAATGTCCATTCCCTTCAATGTCAAAATGGTGCAGTGGCGAAAATTTGCTAAAAATAATTAAAATGGATTATCAAACCAAGGCAATATTTTAGTTTTTAAATAATATAAATTCATGTTCTAATCATTTCTATGTTGCATACACAGGTTCAAGAAGATCATAATGAATTCCACAGACAAGCAGCAATTTTCTTGAAACAATTAATCATTCAAACGAAAAGATTTTGTCTACTTCAGAATAAATTTCAGAAAAGAAAAGAACCTATGATTCCTGTTTAATTTGCACTCAAACATGTGAAGTAGAACTCGGAAGACCCTATCCAAAATTTCGTCTAAATCAAGAAATACTGCCCTCCAGCTTTTTCAGAAGATTGTCGTACAACTATCATCCAAGAATATTTTTTTTCCAAAAAAAAACTGCTGTGAAGGTTCTTCCTACTATCTCCCGTGAATGAAATTCCCACCTCTAAAGGCTAATTAATGCAAAATTGATTATCTCCAGTTACAACTTAGTGTTTGTAAACATGCATTCCTCCAATTTCTCATGCAGTTAAAAAAAAACATTAAATAACAAAGATATTTTCCTTCACATCAAATTTCAAATTTTTAACTTTTCAAAATCAACTCTTTTTAAAATATATATATATATATATATATTTACTTAAATTTTATTTGCACAAGTAACTAATTAATTACTTTTAAAGAAATGCCTTTTCAAAAATATCACACATTCTCTTTTAATTAAATAACTTGCTTAATTTTAATTTAACAAATTAAACAATAGACATAACATAAACGTTTATTCTATCATTTAAAGAAATTTTTTATTTAGTCAATATATCAACAAATTAGCCATTTAACTAAATTAAACAGTAATTAATTTTCAAATAAAATAACACTGACAAAATTGACACGACAAGACAAAACAACACGTGACAACAGGCGACTATTGAATACTCGTTCGACAAAGAACGATGGTTACACAAGGACCAGACACTATCTCCGAATCAACATGATTTTTTATTGGATTAGGGTACGCTCAGACCTGACAAGCAGGTGGAGCCGATACCCAGTACCTGTATCTGCAGAAAACATCAACGTTAGAACATACATATACTCATGTTAGAAAACACACCATGAATAAGATTCGCAGCATAGCAGGGTACTCACGAATGAGTAATGCCATACTATCTTCTTCACTGACACAGACAAGCATCATTACATCATAATAACATAAACATCAAACACATCCAGATAAACACATTAACACTCAGAAACTACATATCCACTACGCACATGCATCCATCATAATACCTTAATCAAATGATCTTGATGTCCAATGTATCATCAACAAATTTTAATGATTAGCAATCAAACAAAAACAAATGGATACACATAGTAACAACTGGAGGGGTACTACATCCTCCCCCCCTAGGATACGGCTTACTCCTGGAAGCCGCAAAATAGGCACAACAAACATATCAAAAGGAGTGTTAAGTTCACATCACAAACATAATAGGTTTCAATATAACAAGGCAGCAAGAAGCAAAAGTACTACATCCCTTCGTGCAATAAAAGACTACTCACTATCGAATAAGGGATACTCCTCAAGATCCTCTTCCGAGTCCAAAATTGGCTTTATGGAAGCGGAAGATTGTATGCAATGGCTTTCCTTCTCTTCCTTAGAGAGGGTAGGTGCGTTAGGTCCACACCCAAATGGCCAATTCCAAACAATGGACGGTTTCTTCACTTTAACTGGATGTCCCAATTCTACAATCTTCTTTGATGACCACACCTTTATGATCAACTCTCTGGCGGTTAGCCCCACAACCACCACCTCATCCTCGACCATGACCTCTATTTTGATGCCAAGGAATGGTCCTACACAACAACTCATAGAACAAATCTCAGATATAAGGAAGAACCAAGAAAAAGGGAAAAAAAATGAATCTCAAGATTCTAAGTACTATAACCACAACTAACATAAATATTATCCATATACGCCTACCCTAAGGTTCCCCAAGTCTACTTCCTCGTAAACACTCACCAAGTCAGTATCTTACATTCTTGGAGAGGAATCACGATACAACACATGGCCAACATTGAAAACAATAGAGATAAAATAATTTAGCCACTGAATTCATAAATAAATATTAAATAAAATTCAGTTTCAACATTAAAGTAAGAAAAATGCTTGCAATTCCAACACTAAATCAAGTGTAACCACAAGGATCAAATGTAACTAAGATCACAAAGTGTGGCTAAATTATTACAATAAAAAAAAAAAAAACAAAATGTCGACCTTCACAATCAACATATGATCATCAAAAATTATAAACAAAATCCACAATCTTCAAAATAGTACAATACATCACTGTGTGACTAGACACTAGCCACCTAACGAGGAAGGAGGGAACTCTTTTAGGCTGTAACAACAGTAGTCTTCTAGTGATGCAGAGTGATCTCCGACACGTCTTAGTTACATGACGTATAAGACAATAGGATAATATGGACTATTGAGTCTAACACCTAGGACAATGTAATGGGCTTACTAATATCCAGAGTACCCAGTGTTAGAACCTAGTGCTCTGATACCATCTGTAATGCCCCGCCAAAGAAACCAATAAAACAAAGTATTATGTAGCGAATTATTCGAATATTTTTTTTTTTAAACATTCGTATATATACAGATGTCTAATGGATTCCATGACGACGTTACTTATACATTATTATTAAGAACTTCACATCATAATATTTAAGTTATAAAATACAAGTACAAATCATATTCGTGAATAAACCACTTTTCAAAACTTATACAATTCAAGACATTCATAAATTTTGATTACATCCAGTGAGATTCTCATAAGATCTTGATACATCATAATGATGGTACAAAGAGTATACTAATTATCATGAGATAAATATACAATAAGGGAAATGATCTCCTCATAACAAATATCTACATCTTCGAACACGTTCTGCGTCCAGTGTCTCGATCATCGAAGTATCAAGAACCAGCTACAAGTAAAATGTCATCAGTAAGAGTATCGAATGAAAATGTAGCACAGTTTCCACCCGACCATGTGGAACCCGAAGGTCCACTCCCTCCGTGTTAGGAGATAGTGATAGGTCCAGAAGACAATCAAACAAAGAACAATGAACATACAATACATTACATGGCTGACCACACATAACGACATGACCACATCATATGCTTTCAAAGACGACCACAAAATATCAGTTAACTCTACAAAAGAGACTACAATCATGCTTCAGGATAGAGTGTCATCACATAGTCGTTCTAAGTTACCCTGGTGAATCTTCCTAGACTACCAGCCCTCTTCAAGAGTTACCATGGCAGTCTCTACTGATTCCCGGCCCTTAGATAAACTCATGTGGTGTCGAATTACCTTTCAGGAGAACAAGGTAGTCGACTAGCCATTCTAGGCCTTCTCAACCTACCCTTAATCTAAATGAGCATTAAGGTGCTAGGTGAGGCATTCTGTTAATCTTTATTATATATTGAACCCCAAGTTTATTATTAAAGTTTTCATTGAATTACATAACCCACGATAGGTTACCCTGGCAACCACTTAGGGTTCCGACCCCTATCCTGAGCCACTCTTCCTAGAAACATGATGCAACATTCAAATATTAGGGACTACCAACATGCATATAGAACAATACCAAAATAAAATCACATCTCATTTGTAGTTCGCTCATGGAAAAATTCGAAACACCACAAGGTGACAAATAACTTTTGCATGGCAAGTCCCAAAATAGAACAACAAGGTATTAATAAACAAATATCAATGCTCTAGCCTCAAGAAGGAAAAGTATGCATAACTTAAAATCAGATACAAAATAAAGCCATTAAGCACAAAATTGAACTCTTGAATGATCACAACATTCACATGGCTTAGACCTTATAATTCCACAATACCTCAAAGGTGACATAAACATCATGCATGGCTTAATTTCAAACATCACATAGGTATGATATGCAACAAGTACAACCAAATTTTGCAAGAAACATTATTAAATGGTTACCACATCTCATATGTAATAAACATACCATTATTTAAAAGAAATTCATAACACATACATTACAAAAATTGTTCTTGACGTCAATTCAATAATAAAGAATAGTTTTAAAAAAACAATTTAAAACCGCAACCCTTTACAAATAAACAAACCCATTTAATATATTTACAATCACTTAAAGTTAATCAACTTCTATGATTGATCTTTATCTATAGAAATTTGAATTGACAATACAATTTCCGTACAAATCATTATATAACAAATCAACCGTGATTATTACCTAACATGATAAAAATTAAAATTTAAATAATTACTTATATTTATATATATAAACTTTAATTGATAAATCACATATATATCTATTTACTATTGTGACCACCCTTTCACTTCAGTCTACAACAAATTTCTTTATTAAATATGCATGCAATTAATTGGATATCGTGAAGATAAGGGGTAAAGTAAAAATAGGATTGAAATTTATACTACCTTTTATAACCAAAAATTCAATGGCCCCATAAATGATCAAATGTTGACTGAAGCAAAGGTTAAGTGAAAGTCTAAATGATGGATTCCATACTTTTCAGTCACTAATATAAAATTATTCTAAGACAACGTTTTAAAGAAACTACCTATTAAGATCAATCTGAATTCTCAGGTTTTGGGAACAGCTTAATATAAAGAATAAAGTCTAATATATATATATATATATATATATATATATATATATATATATTTATAGGAATTGAAGAATTAAAGATTTGGGAGAAGACTTAAATCAATGACTAGAATGGAAATCAGTCGAACACAGGAAATACGTGTACTAAGACATAATTGATTACAACTTTATTTTCATTAAAAAGTGAAAATAATGGCGAAATTATCTAAATGGTAAGTATGCTACTTACGTTTAAACATTAAATAGTGGAGCTATCTGCCAGTTAACTTTGAGGTTACTCATGGTGATAATGGTATGGAAATTTCCTTAAGGATAAAGGACTCATGGTACAACAGATAGTTCGCTGAAATCAAAATGCAAAGGAAGACGCATATGACAACTAAAATATTAAATAGAAACTCAACACTATAATTTCGTTAAGATGGAGGCCTAAACAAAAGAAAATGTGCCTCAATAGTAAAGTGGAGCAACAGTGAAATCAAGAGGGATATCGAGCAAACTTTAGTCATCGAATCAACAAAAAGATCAGAAATTGCATGCAGGTAACTACCAGTGATTGGAAACAAAAGAATCTACAACTTTCCATATTCAAGCGCTACAACTATGAAAGGATGCGAAAGAATTCACGGAGATTAACAAGTTACCAAGGAGATCAGAAAGATAAATAAACACACATCATAGAACATAAAGTAAGATAAGGATATTACTCGGAAAATTAAAAGTAGTTATAACAGATAATTAATTGACATAAATTATTGTTGTTTATCTTCCTTTAATTCCAATCTCTCTTCTATCATATAGACTGCAATTGGGATATGAATGTAATGCAAGTAAATGACAATATACCCAGATTCCAGTCTTACAAAGCAACAGCCACAACAATACAATTAGATTTACAAAATCAGCAGGAAGTTTACTACAAATGACACAAATCAAACGATTTTCTCACTTCCTAATTCCACTAAGCCTAACGTTCATCTAAAAATATTAAGGGATGTAACACATTCTGGCGTATTACCATTTCTGGCATCATGGTTCCATCTCATGTAATCGCCACCGAAAGTGTTACAAGCTAGCAAGGTAAATGGAAATCTTATAAAGGTAATTTCAGCAACTGCTGTAACTGTGACAAAATTTCAAAGGAACCAGAGTGGTTAATATATTTCTAAAACCTCTTATGTACAAGTACTACAATTATGAAAAATTGCGAATAGTATCTGGAAGGTTTATTAAATCTATGCACCCTACCATGATCAAATGAAGCTGGAAGAATAGATTGCATGTAACATCAAGGTGATATATTTAAATCTATAACCCTATCATGCTCAAGTGCTTCCACTATTACAAATAGCAGATGAATCAAGAGGTTATCTAAATGTCCATTCCCTTCAATGTGAAAATGGTGCAGTGGCAGAAATTTGCTAAAAATAATTAAAATGGATTATCAAACCAAGGCAATATTTTAGTTTTTAAATAATATAAATTCATGTTCTAATCATTTCTATGTTGCATACAAAGGTTCAAGAAGATCAAAATGAATTCCACAGACAAGCAACAATTTTCTTGAAACAATCAATCATTCAAACGAAAAGATTTTGTCTACTTCAGAATAAATTTCAGAAAAGAAAAGAACCTGTGATTCCTGTTTAATTTGCACTCAAACATGTGAAGTAGAACTCGGAAGACCCTATCCAAAATTTCTTCTAAATCAAGAAATACTGCCCTCCAGCTTTTTTAGAAGATTGTCATACAACTATCATCCAAGAATATTTTTTTTCCAAAAAAAAACTGACGTGAAAGTTCTTCCTACTATCTCCCGTGAATGAAATTCCCACCTCTAAAGGCTAATTAATGCAAAATTGATTATCTCCAGTTACAACTTAGTGTTTGTAAACATGCATTCCTCCAATTTCTCATGCAGTTAAAAAAAACATTAAATAACAAAGATATTTTCCTTCACATCAAATTTCAAATATTTTAACTTTTCGAAATCAACTCTTTTTAAAATATATATATATATATATATATATATATATTTTACTTAAATTTTATTTTCACAAGTAACTAATTAATTACTTTTAAAGAAATGCCTTTTCAAAAATATCACACATTCTCTTTTAATTAAATAACTTGCTTAATTTTAATTTAACAAATTAAACAATAAACATAACATAAACGTTTATTCTATCATTTAAAGAAATTTTTTATTTAATCAATATATCAAAAAATTAGCCATTTAACTAAATTAAACAGTAATTAATTTTCAAATAAAATAACACTGACAAAATTGACACGACAAGACAAAACAACACGTGACAACAGGCGACTATTGGATACTTGTTCGACAAAGAACGATGGTTACACAAGGACCAGACACTATCTTCGAATCAACATGATTTTTTATTGGATTAGGGTATGCTCAGACCTGACAAGCAGGTGGAGCCGATACCCGGTACCTGTATCTGCAGAAAACATCAACGTTAGAACATACATATACCCATGTTAGAAAACACACCGTGAATAAGATTCGCAGCATAGCAGGGTACTCACGAATGAGTAATGCCATACTATCTTCTTCACCGACACAGACGATCATCATTACATCATACTAGCATAAACATCAAACACATCCAGATAAACACATTAACACTCAGAAACTACATATCCACTACGCACATACATCCATCATAATACCTTAATCAAATGATCTCGATGTCCAATGTATCATCAACAAATTTTAACGATTAGCAATCAAACAAAAACAAATGGATACACATAGTAACAACTAGAGGGGTATAGAGTAAACTACTCAAACCTTGTGAATCAAAATAGACACATTAGCTTAAAACCATTGAACTAGAATGTTGCTTTGATTTGGAAGAATTCTCAACAAAGATTAAGTGTGAGGCATTTACATAGATATTACTATAGTCTCATACATTTTGATAATGATAAATCTATTCATATACTTTTAGTTGAACAACCACCTTTTGGAGGATTGTAGTTGATCCTTTTTTGTCAAATGATCATTTTCTAACTCTTCATCAAGAAGAAATGCATCTTTCTAATTCTTGGGCATTAAAGCTTGAGCTGCAAAAACTTTTGAAAGACCAACACCTCTTAACCTTAACCATGGAACTGATTTCATATTGGAAGATAAAGATATGTTGCTACCATCGGCATCACACCTATCTAAAATACTAGTCTATGAACTACTTTCCTTTTCATTTCCAAGATTTGAAGTTGTGCTATTCATTATCCTAAAAGTATTAGAATTATCCTATACGTCCCTATCAGATGAAATGCTCTCAGAAATGCCTATGTCTATAGTTCTGCCATCAGAACTTGTATCTAAGCTAGATTCCCTGTGGACGATACTCCCCCCTTCACTCATATCCTTCTGCTGTCCTCCACAACTAATTAACAATTTCCCATTACAACCATCTGATGAGCTCCTTGTTTAGGTATTCATATCGTCATTCCTCAATGACAATACATTACTAGACTTTTGACTACTCAAAGAATCTATATCTATATGTAACTTTTGTTTCTGTGATCAAATTCAGTACTTTTTACATTATTTGCAACTTTGTCATCATTACTGCTTTGTTGAGGTTGTGCATTTGGCACAGAACTATAATGAGATGGAAGCAACTTTAACCAGTCCGTTCTCTTCCTTGCCTTATCACCCTGGCAAAAAGAGAAAATATTAATGTAACCATATATAGAAGGCAGAATTGAGAATCTACAACTCTAGAAAAATCTCAATCTAAAGTGATTTAACCATTAAATAATCAAGAAAAAGATTGATATCGTCACATTATTAAAAAAATACAACTCATTTACAAAAGCATTAAGATTCTATGTGTTTTTTGTTTTTAATTGGAAGGAGATGATGAAACCCATGAATATGAAGTGATTTTCTACTAATTATTTTCCAAGAAATAGCTCCTAAAGTCCAAACGAAGTCACATATCACTTCCAAAGTTTCAAGCAATATCTATTGGGTTAACATGTGTTTATCAATCATCTAAATTATACCCCACAATACTGTGCAACAATGGTAGTTCCATTCATAATTAGTTGTTCTAAAGAATGGTTCTCTAACATTTTAGACCCCCAACTGTCTATTAATATATTAATATGAAGTTTCCAAGTGACTCAGAGACCAATAAACATTTATAACATAGAAAAGGCTAAAGCATAACAAAAAATTAATACTATTGTGCATAATAGTAGGGTCAATTAAGAGCATATAATCATAATAGGGTAACATGTGGGCATGTGCATGAACATGAATACACTAAAAATCAAAGGAGAAAGCAGGAAGAAAAAATGAAGGGGAAGTTGAATTTCACAAAGAGGTTCATGTCTCCAATGAGATTGTTGGATCAATGTAAACAAGTTTTGGTGAAACTTTTGTTCTCTTCTTCCACTCGAAAAACTATCACAAATCAATCCACCACCACCATAAACTTCTATAGTGCATATTATTGCCCAGATTCTCATTATGATGAAGCCATTTCAGACTGCATAGAAATCTTCAAGCAATCTGCATCCACTGATGACAAAATATGTTGCAGTGTTTGAGATTTTCTGCTACAGTAATGGAGTCCCTATGTTCAAATGTAAAGAAATGAGAGTTTTGCTTTCAGTGAGTATCATGCATCCATGTATTGTTTTCTTTCTTACTCTCTTTCTGATGAAAGGTTGGTAGAATGTAAAAAGTTATGTTCAAGTTCTATAGAGATTTTAAATAACTCCATTTTCATGGTCAAAAGGATTGCACCATGGTTAAGAAGAACTGGTCATGTCTGCATTTGCTTTGGTGGAAATATAGTTTATCCATATACTTGAATTGAGTTAGAGTTGTAATAGGCAAGGTACAATTTGAACATCAACACATGTTAGCACAATGGACTGCCTGCATGTATATTGTATTGTAATGGCTTTGTATGTAGACAAAGGATTTTTGCAGTATTAAACTTGAAATTTGCTTTCTTTATTGCTCTTGGGTGGTTGATGGTTGTTTTTTTGATGTAGATTGTGATTAATGATTAGATTCTGATTATGTTATTGAATCAACACTACACACTGTAAGAATACGACAGGTTATGGAATAGCAAAGAAAATTTTCTAATCTCAAGGCTTATATATTGAACACCAGTGCAGAGTGAAGAAATCCTAGAAAGAGGATAACACCTGTGCAGGGCCAAGAAAGCTTAGTAAGAGGATATGCAGATTTAAAAAAATTGTCTCTTGAATCAACTGTGTATGTTTTTAAATCTACATTTCAAATCATTATCTTCTTTCTGTTGATGGATCTTTGAATCAACATTTTGGATCACTATCTTCTTTCTTTTAAGAGATCAATGAACATGATCTGAAACGTTGATTCAAAAACATATACAATTAATTTTGGAAACAATCTTTTGATACACATTACAAAATAATTTGAAATATATCAAATTAAAAAAAAACCACCACAGCCTAAATGTCAGATCCATTAAACTGAAACCTTAAATATTTTAAATAGCTAACAAAACCAAGGATATGTCACCTTGCAAGCTTATATAGCCATTTCAATGGTCCCAGCCAGGTGAAGATACCATCGACAACTAATGAGGGGACTTAGTGAAAGGAAATTTTTTAATTTATTTTATTAGAATTAAACAGTTTATTCTTGTACATAGAGCCAATGCTGGTTCTACCAAACACAACAAGCACATGTTTGGATTTTTTTATTTGTTTTCAATTGAAAATTGCAAGCTGGTTTTTTTGGTCAACTGCTGATAATTTTTAACTAGTTAAAAAACCCAACAAACTCAGGTTTAGTGTTTCAGATTGTCAAAGATAGGTGAACTTGCAGTGATTGATAAGATCTGTCATGATTTTGAATAACTATTAGGCCAAGATTTTCAAAAATGTCATAGACTAGTGTAGTGCCAATTTTAGATGGGCCTGTGATTTATCTTTAAAAGCATATTTGGGGCAGGTTAATCGACATTAAAAGTCTAAAATGTCATATAGTAATGACAAGACACTGTGTTATATGTATATACTCAATTGAGATTTTCAAGACTCAACATATGATTTCAAAGACTCAACATATGCTTTTAAGAAGAACTGGTCATGTTTGCATTTGCTTTGGTTGAAATATAGTTTATCCATATACTTGAATTGAGTTGGAGCTATAATACGCTAGGTACAATTTAAACATCAACACATGTTAGCACAATGGACTGCCTACATTTATATTGTATTGTAATGGCTTTGTACATAGAGACAAAGGATTTTTGAAGTATCAAACTTGAAATTTGCTTTGTTTATTGCTCTTGGGTGGTTGATGGTCAGTTTTTTGATGTAGATTGTGATCAATGGTCAGATTTTGAATATGTTATTGAATCAACACTACACACTGTAAGAATACGATAGGTTATGGAATAGCAAAGAAAAGGTTCTAATCTCAAGGCTTATATATTGAACACCAATGCAGGGCGAAGAAATCATCGAAAGAGGATAAAACCTATGCAGGGCCAAGAAAGCTTAGTAAGAGGATATGCAGATGTAAGGTAGTGCTAGTAAATATTGGTGGTTGGTTTATACAGTAAGTAATGTGGACATTAGGATAAGGCAGAGAATGCCTTATTCTCCATCAAACTCCTCACACGAGATCTTTACTTGCATTGCATTGCATTGCATCACTCGCCACACATAAGCTATCCCTCCTAGGTACACGGATATCGATGACCAACGATCCCATCAATGGGAGAAAAAAGTCATAGATAAAGTCCTACCACTATGCAGAGTCATAAGCCCTTGAACACTTGACCAAATACAGGATTACTTGGTCCCTCACTAGCTCTGGATTCGTCTACCTTCCCACCCCTGTCTCGGGTTCCATGAAATGGTTGGGAACCGATGGAATGGGAATTGCTCCTTCTATAAGATCCATCGATCTAGAGAAAGCACTTACTCTCCCAACCCTAGCTCTTCCTAGCCAGCAAGAGTGTGTTAATAAGATCGACCAGGCATCAGAGAAACATGGTCTCATGGAATGAAATAATTGCAAGATATGCACGGGATGGATTTATTTAACAGGATTTTGAAACTCTCAAGCAAATGAGATCAGCGGCGTAAGGCTAGATTCCTCAACCTTTTCCAACTTTCATTCTGCTTGTGCCAAAATGGGAGATTCTAGGAAGGGTAAGGGCATCTATTAAGAAATAAAATAGATGGAGTTATATAGTTTTTAGGTGTTTTAGTTGCTATTGCGTTGGTAGACATGTAAGTTGTTTGACAGCAAAAGTGAAAGGTGCATAGAAAAGGCATATGAATTGTTTCAGTAAAAAGTGGAAGCATGGACAAGGCATGTGACTTAATCTTGAAAAAATGCCTCGAATGAATGTGATCTTAGGGATCAAATAGTTGCAAGGTATGCACAAGATGGATTTGTTGAAAAAATATCAGAAACTATCAAGCAAATACAATATGCAGGTGTAAAGCTGAATTCCACAACATTTACCAACAAAAAAAAGACAAAACAGAACCAAAAAGAAAAAATGTGGGGCACACCTGTTGCTGAAATTAGGTCCTTCATAGAAGCTTTATTACTGTAGCTTGCCCCAGATCCTGGACCCACGTTGATTCTCTGAAAATCCCCTAATCTGAAGAAGCCCTTGTCGTTACTAGAAAACCCCTTGTTTGCTGCACTTCGTGACCACTGTCTGCTTATCACTTTTCTCCGTGCCGACTGTCGTGCATGTTCCTCAGTGCCTCTATTTCTGATCTTTGACTTTTGTTTTGTTCTTCTGTTTGTTCTGTTGTCATCGAAAGCCAGAGAATTTAGATAAGAGGGAAAAGCCTAAAAAAAAAATTCATAAGGGAAAATGTGGAGGGAAATAAAAATGTTCTTAATGTCTTAATTTAAGACAATTAAAAAATTAAAGACAAAAGTAATATTTTGTCTTAAATTAATGTCTTAAAACCCCTTTGTATGTAGTAGTGTATCCTAGGAAGAGAGAACCATCCTAGATCAATTTACTATCTTCCTCTTGAAGAACAACACCCGCGCTTGTGCTTCCTTGTTTTCCCCTAGGAACCCCATCAAAGTTGAGTTTTGTGTACTCAAGTGGGCGAGGAAGGGGACAGTGAGCCTTGTTTTCACTTTCTGGGTAAAAGCAAGAAGTTGGGTACATGAAGAGGGGAAATTTTGGGTAAAACAAAAAATTTTGCACGAAACACGTACACGTTTTCAAAAAATGCATACACATTACGAATCGAGTACCCGAGCCTAAATCCGAACGCGTATGCGTTTAGCTTCGGATAAGTGAGACGCAAACGCATACGGATTTCGTAAAGCTATTTATTTTTTTAAATTAGCAACTATGTTTCATTTTAACTCATAGTTTGATCCGCACCAGAGAAGAGGAGACTAGATCGTGTACGCATTTCAAAGGGCCGATTGAAGAAAATTTTCACGGCCACCTCCTCTCGTCGACACAACTGACCTCAACGACCTCTAGGTTGGTTGAATTCTGCCTTTTTTTACTTTATATCTTGTTTTTTTGTTTTGTAATTAGTATTCAATTTTTGTTTGTTTAGTTTGTTTTAGTTCAATATTTAATATTTTTTTAATTGCATTTAAAAAACCAAAAACATCAACGAAACAAAGAATGTTAAATTGTAAATCGAAAACAATAAAAACTAAACCTAAGTTGGACACATTTAACTTAGAAATCAAAACCCTAGAAACCCTAGGTTACAAAAACATAGGTCCCTAAAAACTAATTTACATAGGTTAATCCTTGGACCTAAACCCTAAAACGTAAACCTAAAACCCTATTTACCCTAAAGCATAAACCTAAAACCCTAAATTGGGGCTCCTTGGAGGTTTAGATTACATTTTTATTTGGCATAACCTTCTTTGTATGTTTTATACTCTCACTCATGGTTCTTAGTTTATTTAGGGTGGAAGTGATGACAAGTTCAATATTAGGGGCATGTGATATAATAGAAGAGGTAAAATAAGGATGTGTAGTAAGATTTGATGACATAGCATGTAGGGAGGGATCACATTATAGTCCATAGGTTAGGTACATTTTGGTATGTTGTTGGTGATCCACACAACTACTAATGAAATTCATAATTGACTAATAAAGGAGGTACAAACAATTGATGCATATATATATTAACCAACAAATTGATTTAATTATAATATGTTCACATAATATAAATGATAGCTAATATTATCTCAGAAAACTTCATGATTGTATAATTTAACTTGAGAAAGTGTACCAGTGAAGTAAAATAATGTACCTCATGTGAAACTATGTGCTTGATTTAATAAGTGTATATATCGTGATGCTAGTTGATATGAGCATGTAATCACTCTATATCAATGTTGTTAGCTTATATAGTGTATGATGTATTCTCTTAAAAAAACATAGAAATGCAAGTCATACTTGTTAATCTAGACTATGTACAATATGGATAGCTAGACACATAAATGTTATAAATCAAATAAATATTAAAATGTGAAGCATGAATGATTTCTACCCATTTCTTGTATTTGGATGAGATCCTTTGTGAATTATGTTTAAGCCTTAATTTATAGTCTGATGTTATTCATAAGATCTATAGGTTGTGTGTAATCTAATTCCTAGTTTAACTCTCATGTGTAGTGGCATTGTTCTATTAGGAAAACTAAATGTTGTACTTTCTCTAAACTAGTACATATCAAAGCTAACTTGTAGCATGAACATTTCAATGGAAAATTCAAATTACTTTTTTGAGAAACTTGATAGATGATTCATAAATGCAAGTCAATTCTATAACCAAAGGTTTATTTTCTAAGATTATTTATTTATTGAATTGATCAATTGATTCCTCACTTAGTGGCAGTTAGGTTCTTTTTTGAAAACCCATGTGTCTAGAATTTATAAATATGAAGGAAGAGTCTATGCCATAGAAAAGTTTCAAAAAATATGTGATTAGAAAAAAATTTGGGTCTAAATAACTTTAGATCCCCTCTTCCTTTTTAAATCATCCAAGAGTGCTTAGAGGTAAATAGGTTCAAAATCCATCTTAACTCAACAACTTAGTTATAATTGAAATATAAAATTCCTAATTGTTGATATATTGACGATATTCCTAGAATGTCATATATTTGATTCAAAGCACTAAGTTTTGGTGTATTGGCCCTTTCATTTTGAGGTTTTGGCTTATTTTGGCATATGCTTAAATGTTCATTTTGATGGCCTTGGTGTTTCCCCTAGGTTATTCATTGAAAATCTTAAGTTCTTGGCTAAGATCGGGTTTTCACTGAAGTTCGAGACTTTCCACCCCAGACGGATTTTCCCGGATCTTGCTCAGACTCCGGTTGTGCGCTGTCATTCAGAGATTTTCGGTCTCCGTGGATTTCCGCGTGGGTCGGATTTTTCTGGATTTCCTCTTGTTGTCGGGTTCCCGGGTTTTCTGACTGTCTTGTTGGTTGCATTTATTGTCGTCTGTACCTTTGGAAAGCGATGTATTTAAGTGATTTCAGATGATTATTATGCTATTATCCTTATTACTTTCCATCATTTGAGCTGAGGAATGCTTTCTTGCGAGTGCTTGGTTGAATTTGACGTGTTGAGTTTGAATCATTCGATTTGCTGGTGATTTATTTGGTGCATGCCCGTTGTTGTTCTTTGTGGGCACCATTTACGTCACATTTGTTGATTTTGAGATTGATTTTTGCTTCACAATGGTATGTTTTTGATTTCCCTACTTTTAATTGATGATTATGGATAGCCAATTGATGTTATAGGAACTTCTGGATTGGAATTCCTAAATATTTGATCATTTCATGCTAGGGTTGTCCAGTATTGCTTTATTTGTCATCTCCCAAGTACATTTTGAGCTCCTCTGTTTATTTTATTTTGGTGAGCTTGCTTGAGAATCGTGATTTTCCCCTAGTGTGGTATCAACAGTTGAAATACCTGAATCATAGGTTTGTTTGTGTGTTAATGGCAGATGTATAGGGTTTTAAACCTAGGGCAATACCATTCCCCGTTATTTCACTATAAAATAGGCCTAGAATGCAAAGAAAATCTATGGAAGGTCCATTCCTAACTTGCCCTAGGCTTAAGTCTTTGAAATTTATGATCAATTTGATGTTATGAGTGAAATCATGATTTTATGTCGCAATTTGGGTTTCGTCGTCAGTCCGAGATTTTCCGTTCCCTCGGGACAATCCGTATCTGGCAGATTTTCCCGATTTCCTTTGCTTTTCCAGGATCCGCTATCGCTTTCGGAGTTTCATGTATTCCGCAGATTTCCGTTGACCCCGGATTTTCCTGATCTCCTTTGTTTTCCCAATTTCCTTTGAGTTCCCAGAATCTATGTGCTTTCAGATTTTTACCTTATCCGCGGATTTCCCTCGACTCCAGATTTCCCCAAAGTCCTGTGCCGCCTAGATTTTCCAATGTTCATGAAGTGTCTTCCCCTTCACGAAAATCCGTCTCTGGAGGATTTTCCCGAAATTTGGTGAAATGTAAGGAAATATGGAATAGTGTGATGTGCTAGTGATTTTTTAACGCATTTTAAGGTTAATTCATGCTATCTTATGATCTCCAATGTGGTTTATTGATTGATAATGATTGGATTTAATTGTTAGTAGGTGTGTTCATGATTATTCTGTTGGAATCCGTATGGCCCAGAATTTCTCGAAATTCCTTTCTGGCTCAGATTTTGCGGGTGGTCCTGAAACCTGAAGTTTATTAAGATCATTTTATATGAGTTTTAATAACACCTTGATTGTATGAGGTTTATTCTAACGGTGTTTTGATGGATTAAAATTCCCTTCCCATGGTTTTACTATGATTTCCATGTTGAGTGCAGGCTGAGTCAAGCAGGACAGTGGAAGGATCTTCAATGACTGATGCAAAAAAGATTAAGATGGACATCAAGAGTAAGACCCCTAAGAGTAAAATCACTTATGTTTGGTCTGAGGTAACTAATACCAATGTTGGGTTGTTGGATTATGAGGAGTTTAAAGAAATAATGGCAGCAGAGGATCTTCCTTTGGTGGCCAGAAGAATGAAGGAATTAGGCTTGTGACATGTAGCTGGTTTACCTTCTACGGTGCAGTGCTATTAGCTTGTCCTTGAGTGCGCTAGGCACTATGATCAGGATACACAGAGGATTATTGGTCCACAAGGAAGGGTGGTAGCAAATCTCAACCCTGTTTCCATTGCCCAAACCTTTGATATGCCAGATAGATCTCATGTGTTGGCATTCAACATGAAAGCAGCTCAGAAGTTCTACGATGAACAGACTGTGAAGTCACAATAGCTTATCAATTCCTGGATGGAGAAGCCCAAGTATCACTATTCCAAGTTGCCCAAACAACTATTCAAAGCAAATTTCAAGAAAGAATATTATGATGCCATCACTCTTTTGAGCAGGGTTGTTGGATTGAAGAATGCAGGTGTGTTTGAGAATTGGATGTGCCATGCCATTGTAAGGATGGAACAAGAGTTGATTGATTATCATTGGGCATGAGTCATTAGAAGAGTAATTCATGAGTAGTTGTCCAATGTGTTGCAAACAAACACATTCACAATGACTTCATACTTGGTCTACGCACTTGCAAGATTCCACCCCTATAAAGGATTGAGCAAAAAGGGAATCTTCGGGCAGGATGTTATTCATGAGGTATTTCCTCAATTTCACCTAGGAAGCTCGAGTTATAGGAGGGTGAATGATGCATTCACCATGCATATCACTAGAATGCTTCAAGGAGGAGACCACACAAGGATTTCAGACCAAGCAAAGGAGCTCATCAAGAAATATGGGGCATGGTTTATTCAGTTCCCAACTTTCTCCTATATTCGGATTGATGGCTACTAGAGGGCCCCATACAGACTTCCAAGGTATCCCACTGATCATATCATACTTTTGGAAGTAGCTAGGAAAATTTGTGACTTTGATGCCATTTTCAAGAGAGACAAGCATAAGACTGGTTTTGGTGGAGAATTCCCCTTGAGGATTGGCACTGGAGAGGCATGTCCTTCCATCATTTCTACCCAGGCTTAAAAAGAAGAAATGAGTACCCCTGGGTTGTATTTTCATTCCAAGAGATCCAGGTTTGATATCATAGGAGAAGCCCAAAAGAAGACCAGTAGAGAATATAGCCATAAGGTTGATTTGGAGGATTATTGGGCCAATTGTAGTGATGAATATGATGTAAGGAAAAAGAAATTCTCTCAGCTCCTAGTTGAGTCAGTTTGATTATACAATGTAAAGGTACTTCCTGATCAATTGGAAGATGATGGGGACTTGATTCAAGGTCATGCCTATGAGGCAGTGAAGGATAAGCCAATTGGTGATGTAGATTGACTAGAAGAAGAAAAAATAGAATTGAAATAGCTAATGGATCCAGTTATCAAGGTTACCAGGATGTGGCTAAGGCACAAGTTGTGGGAGTTGGAGAATGAGGGAATTAAATGCACCTACAATATAATGGGAGACTTGGACCCTCACTCCACTTCTGAGGAATCAACTGAGTAGGAGGATCCTAAAGGTAAAGGCAAGGTAGATTCTCCTTTCAAAATTAAGTTTAAGGGTGTTCAGACAAAGGAAGTCGAGGAGACTGAAAAGCAGAGAAAGACAAAGGCTAAGAAGAGGACAAGGACTAAGAAATCTGGCAAGGAGGAGACTAAAAAATAGAATCCTGAGATTGGTGCTCCTGTGCCTAAGAGGAGAAGAGTTGTAAAATTATTAGAGAAAGTAAGCTCCCAGGTAGGAGAAGAAGAGGTTACCCCATCGGTGCTGAATGTTGAAATCTCAGAGTAGAAGGCCAAAGTGTATACAAGGAGGTATAGGACTCCTTCTCCTAAGGATATTGTGCTCAAGACAGATCTCCCTCTAGTTGTTTCTCATAAGGATCCCCATGATGATGTGCCTTCCGCTCATGAAGCTCAAAGAAAAGTAGGTGAATCAAAAAATGTTGAAAATCATCCAGACACTGAAGGAGAAGAATTCCATGAAGGTGACCTGTACAGTGCAAAAGTAGAAATTGAAAAGGTAATGCAATCTCCCTTGGTTGCTTATGCAGAGTCAGTAGCTATAAATGACGAGGTTAAATCTCCTCCAAGAGAAAAAGAGGTTGAGAAGATTCCATCCCCTAAACATAAAGAAGAACAAGCTGAAGGAAAGGAGAGCCGGACAGATGAGATTCCTGAGAAGCAGGGTTCAAGTGAGGAGGTGCCTAAAGAGCAAAGGGAAAAGGAAAAACAAGGTGAAGTGCAATTGGAATCCACTGTCCCTAGTTGGTTGGATAAGGAGATAAAGAGAAAACAGGTTGTTGTGGAAGATAGTCCACCCAATTGGGATGAGTTACTAGCCAAGATTGAAAAAGATAAAGGTAACAAGAAGGCTAGGTTAATCTCAAGGATTGAAAGGGATGAAGCTCATAACAAAGTTGTTCATATTACCACCCCTGCTCCAAATAAAAACAAAGATGATGTGGTTGGAAAGGATTACAATGTTCAGAATTTCAATCTAGGGCCTACATCCGTTGAACAAGATATTGAAGACTATGAGGGTTCTAGTGCAGTCATCTTAGGAAGGTTGATGAAGGAAATAAAGACCAAGCAAGAGCTAAAGAAGGAAAATGAGAATCTCAAGAAATTCTTTGAAGATTTGATGAAGCCCCTGCAATCTATTAATCCTTCGGTTTCTGCTGCAAATCCTTTACCTCAGGAAACCATTACCGAGTTGGAAAAGATGAAAGCTTCCACTCTTGCCACTGCAAATTGGCTGCAAGGGGTGCAAACCAAAGGTAATGAAGCTATCAAGGATATTTTTTCAACAAGGAAGGATGCTATAAGGGCAACTGATTAGTTGAAGTAAGTGTTAGCACAGGATAAAGAAGATACAGATCTCCTGCTACATAAAACTAGAACTATCATGGAGTACACCAGGGATAAGCTAGTGAGTGATAAAATCCTTCCTTCCTCTGGAGCTGCCGAACCTTGGGTATGGTTTGAAGCGCTGCAAATCAGGAAGAAGGTGTTGAAGAAGATTTACAAACAAAGGAGGAAGATTGATGATACCCTAGCTGGTGTGTACAATGGCTCCATTGCCTTTTTTGAGATTATGACAGGGAGAAGGAAGATTGCTCCCAAGTACTTGAGTTTGGAACAGTTGAGGAAGTGGTGGCATGATGTTTATCCCCCAATTAATGATGATTCTGTCTCTGAGCATCATTTGCATGATGCGGATACATACATTGTTTTCATTGACAAATACCTAACATATAAGGTAGATTGGGATAAGTCGGTAAAATAGTCAAGGGAGGAAATTGCATCAATTGAGAGACGACTTAGGGTTTTTCCTTTACCACCTTTAGCCGACTTAGATAGGGTGCTTTTGAAGGTTCATGAAATGCTGGATCAGAATAAGAACAAAAGGGAAGGCAGTTAATGATTGACTACATCGATATTTTTTCTTCCCTATTATTTTTGCATGCATTGGTTTGAGTTGCATTGGAGATCCCAGGTCGACCTGGATGAGGCTCATGCATTTAATGCAAAATTTATTTTATTTTTTTGGCTGACTTGTTGTGCCTTATTATTATTGTAAAATCCTATCTTGGCCGACATGTTTTGGGGGTTCTATAAATATGGCATTTTGCCTCCTTTGTAAGGGTTAAGAAGTTTTAGACATAGCCAAATAAAGAGATAGTTAGAAGCGAATTAAGTAGAGAAAGAGTTAGCAAGTAGGTGATCTCAAGCAAATATTGTAACAAAAGGTTGGAATTGTTGCTACAGTGGATAATTTGATGCAAGTAATGACATTGTGATTTGGTGCCATACTTGTGTTTCTTCTTGTCTTGCATGGTTCTTGTCATTCTATCTTTAGAATTTCTTTGAGGAGGTTAATATTTAGATTATATTTGATTCAATGATGTTTATAGTTTGATATTTGAAGTGTTGCAGCAATCCCTAGTCCATACTTTTCACAACCAACTGATTGTTAGTTGATTTGCAAAGTTAGCCTGGACTTTTATATTCATTGTGCTTAAGTTCAATTGTAAGGGTTTGTTCATTTCAATTGCAATAGGGTTTTTTGAATGAATGTTCATGATTTGAAAATCTTAACACCTTAGAAGATTTCACTATTTCTATAAGATTGCAGATTTATCTAGGTTAAGTAGAGATTAGTTTTGAGGGATTGGTCCATTTCGAGTGTTGGTCATTTGCATTGTTAATCTTAGGTTTAATATTAAGTTTAAAAATCTCTTTGAAACCCTTATCTTTTGTTATTTATTCTATTATTGGGTTATATTTAGGATTGAAGTATCATCATATTGTTAGATCTGATAAATTGAGATTCATTATTTTGCTTGTAGTAAGGTCCTATTGTGATTACCAGCATTTTCACATTTATCACTGAGTTGTTTATGCATTGTCAAGACCTGACATTAGAGACCTTGGGGTTATCTCTTGAGGCTTGTTGATAGAGATCTACCGTTCAAGAGAGATAGGATATTGTATCTTGTCTGAGTTGTTGCTATGCAGAAAACATCATCAACAGATTCGTGCTAGAAGGAGGGCCTGAGTAAGCAAACTAGATCGATTTTTGAATACCATCTCTCCTAAAAGATTTAGAAGAAGAACAATATTTTCTCTAGGAGAAGAGGAATTTCAGGAATTACCAGACCCTACTAGGTCTAGAAGGACCAACAGAAGGGGAGAATCATCATCTCATCCACCTCCATCATCTCTATCAGCCCCATCTTCGCCAAGTTCATATGAGTCTGAAGAAATTCCCATTCCACAACCTCAGCTAGTCATAAATCAGCCATTGCCACCCCCACCTCCACCAATGGCTTTCCCAGCAACCAACCCATCTCCATTAAGTTTTTCCATTTACAATGCTATGCCCAAAAACCCTTAACACGTTTGTTCAAAATTCCATGTCAATGATCCCAATAGAATCACTGAGGAGCACATCAAGATCTTTCAGACTGGCCTTAAGGATAGAGGGATAAACCATGAGGATGTAGCTTGCAGACTATTTCCTTATTCATTGGGAGAAGATGCATTCTATTGGTACAACCATTTACTTGCTGGGTCTATCAAGTATTGGACTGAGCTAGAGGATGCCTTTTTGCAAAAGTTTCAAATCCCCATTAGTTCCAATGAGCTATACCATCAATTCACTAATGTCAAGAGAGAAGCCAACAAGCCTATAGGGTCTTTCAACAATAGGTTCCATCGTGCTTATACTAGACTGCGGGCCCCTTATGCTATTGATGAGCCTACCACTTTAGAGGTCTATTATGAGGGACTTGATAGTTTGACAACTACCTTTATGAAGTGGAGTAATAACCCTCCTGCTAGTCTATTTGATGCATATGCAGAGGCTGTAAAAATTAGCACTAATCTAAGGCAACATTTGTTTGGGCCTTTACCCTCATTAGGACCCGTTTCCCACCCTGGACAAGTTCCAGCTCTCAACCAGGCTCTAGCAAACCATACTCCAATCATAAATCCAGTACCTCAGTTTCCTCTAGTCCCTCACCCAAGACCTCCCGTGGGACAAGTTTCATCCACAATTAGTTACCCTCAGCAAAATGTAAATCAACCTCTACATATACAGCCTCAGGCTAGCTATCCTTCATACCTACAGAATTCTGAAGTTTTGAATCAATCACTAAATGCCAATGCTGTAGTAGGATATTCCCAGAATAATGCAAATCAGCCTCCATATACTAATCCTGACAAGGAAAGATTGGATGAATTATCTGAACAAATAAAGAAGCTGAATATGGAGGTGACTTACTTGAGGAACCAGAAAAGCAAGTTGCAAGCTACTCAGCGAAATATGCAATCCAATCATAACAGAGAGAATCCACAAGGACAACACTTTGATAGAGGAAAACATCATGATCGAGGATATGATAATGAAAGAGGATATAATAATGAAAGAAGATACAACTAGGATAGAGGTTATAACAATGATAGGGGATTTAATAATGATAGAGGGTATAATAATGATAGAAGAAAGAACTATGATAAATGGCAATCCTCAGGTCAAAACTTTGACAGAGGACAAGGTGGTGGACAAGGATTCGATAGGAGGCAGCCGCCAGGACAAAACATACCTTGGAACACAGGGTCCAACAATGAAGGGGTTCCCACTCCACTGGATCAACCAATTAATCAACCTGTCAATTAGTCTATCAATCAGCTAGTTAATCAAGAAAAGCCCCCTAGTGGTGTATATCTAGCTGAGGCTACTTTATCAAGATGGTGTAGGCTCCATAAAATGAGTCAACATTTTGAGTTAGATTGCCAATAATTACAAACAACAGCCTCAATCTTTCAGTACGAAGTGGAGAACAATGCAGGTAGTTAGGAAATGGTACCATCCAATCCTTATGATTCATCAGTGTTGGTGTTGAATCATGCTCCTTTTCCTCAAAGTAAAGAGAATGAACCTGAAGAAGAATCTGATCAGTTGGAGGAAGAGGCATACTAGGTATACAATGGGGATGAAATGACACAGTTATTTGATGAGAGTCTAGTGAATAATAATGGTCCTAGAGATGAAGAGGAGGCTTACGTTGAAGAAGTACAGACCTTCTAGAGACCTATCAAGAAGTATGACTTAAGGGAATTGCCACATAGACATCCACAGGCTGGAGGCCCCTTCACTACTTCCATTCCACCAAACAATTTCAACATGCCTCCAGATCCTAATGCTAGCAATAATCCATCACTGCCTCATATTTCCAGGCAATATTTATCTCAAGAGACAGGGCATGCTGATGTGCAAAAGGGGAGAAATGTTGATGCAAACAAAGACAGAGTGACCGAATATTCAAAGGAGACCCCTGCTGATCTAAGTGAGAAACAATTGGCCCAATACGTTGCAGAAGAGCTTAGAAAATTAAAGGTAAGCCTATCTTCATTTGAGTTACTAACCATTAGGAATGCAATCCTAGGAGCTTATAATGCAAGTTTTGTGTTAAGAGATAAATCAGGTAGCGAAAGTTTTAATAGAGCATCTAGTTCTCAATCAGTAGGAAGGAAAAATCACAGTCATAATCAGGTTCATATGCCCCCTGGGGATAAGGGAAAAGAGAAAGACAAGAATCAAGTAGCTCAAGTGGATACTCCCTTAACCTTGTTTCAAGGAAAGATGGATACTCCTCCATTCCTCATTTATGTCTGCATATTTGGTAAGAATTTGGATAATTTTTTGTTGGATTCTGGCACTTCAACCAACGTTATACCTTTCAGTGTGTAAAGCTATGGGTATTACTCCTACTAACTCACAAAAGAAAGTTACACAATTAGATATGACTGAAGTCAATGTTGTAGGAGAGTTAAATATGATTCATATGCAAGTTGCTTCTGATCCTAGGATCCAACAAGTTATCAACATACAAGTGGCTGACATCCCTGAGGCTTATAGCTTAATTTTGGGAAGAGACTTCACCAGAGCTTTGAATTGATATGTCTCGACGGATCACTCTCACATGTGGCTTCCCTAGAAGGGAGTGCCAAATCAAATTAGAATTGAAAGAGAACCCAAAATGAAATACATGATTACAGAATATCAAAATACCTCTAACAAAATTTTGATATCAAAAGTAAGTATGGATAACTATGTGCTTGCAACTCCTTTTGAGGAGTCAGATGTGGAGGAAGTTCTTATGTTCCACATAGCACCTGTTGACCTTACAACAAAATCCAGTAGTACTGAAGTCTTGATAGAACCAGTTAAAAATGATAATGATCTGGAAGACAACCAACTGGACTTGCTAGATAATTTTCATGAGTTCATTCAAAAGTGCATTGAAGACTAGGTTTAGGTGGGAAAGGGAATGAACTTTGGAGAGTTACTCTTTCCCAATTGGTGCAGGGTACATAATGTCTCTCATTCAGAACTAGATTGTTGCCTATGCCAGGCTGCAGTAGAACAAATACAGAAATGTATCAACCTCGCTCCTACAGTTAAAATTAATATCCAGAATGTCTAAGAAGATGCTAAAAGAAAAGGAGTGATGTCTTCTGAAGAGCCCTTCAGTAGTAACAGTGCAAGCGAAAGGGTAGGAAAGTCTACAGTTGTTGGTTGCTAGACTTTAAGATTCGATGGGTCCAAATCCAAACAAGGAGCTGGGGCAGGTTTCGAGCTAATTAGTCCAAAAGGTAAGACATTTTTCGCTGCTCATAGACTTCAATTTCACTGTACGAATAATGTAACAGAATATGAGGCTCTGGTCCATGGATTGTTAATGGCGTTGAAGAAAAATGTTAAAATCTTGCAAGTTTTTGGAGATTCTGAATTAGTAGTTAAACAAGTTAGGAGACAATACTCTTGTCATGATAGAAGAATGCCAACTACAAACACAGAGTATGGGATCTTATTGAAGGATTTGATGCCTTCAACATTCAGTTGATTCCATGAAGTACGAACCAAATAGCTGACTCCTTGGCCCAGGCAGCCAGTACATTGCAACCTCTGTCTCTTTCTAGACTAAAGAAGTTTACTGTGGAACTGACCCCAGTACCCTCAGTACCTGATAATGTCACCAACTTCCAGGTATTTGAAGATGACAAACATATCTTAGATTTAATTACTAGTACTAATGTCTTTGCTTCTCAAACCATTGATGAAAATAAGCTCCAGGAAGCAAAGATAGATTCGGAAGGGGTAATTAATCTGAAGACCAACACAATTCCCAAGGGAATGGTACAATTAGAAAGGATCTTTGATCTAGACAAGGCTAGGGAGCAGGAGCAGGATACCAGGAAGGAGTCCATTAGTAGACAGTGTGATAAATATAATATGGGAACTCAAGATGATGTCAAAAATGTCTTTATTGGTAAGGTATGCACTCCAGAAGAAAGAAAAGGACTCATCGATGCATTACATAGGTATCCAGATGTGACAGCCTGGAGTTATGAGGATTTAAGGACTTATGATACATCGATCATAACCCACACCATCCCTCTCAATCCAGGAGTGAAACCTTTCAGACAAAGGTAAAGGCCCATCAATGCTTTACTGGAACCCATAATAAGAAGGAAGTGCAGAAATTGTTGTCTGCAAGAATCATATTTCCAGTCAGACACTCTACTTGGGTTGCAAATCTGGTTCCAGTGCGAAAGAAAAATGGTGAAATTAGGCTATGTTTAGATTTCAGGAACTTAAACAGAGCATCAAAGAAGGATAATTATCCAGTACCCTCACTAGATAAAGTGCTCCCTGGAGATTGTCAACAGATCTCATATGATGTCCTTCTTGGATGGTTATTCAGGATACAACCAGGTCATGGTGCAGTATGAGGATAGACACAAGACTGCTTTTACCACCAAGTGGGGCACTTTTTCCTATAGAAGGATGCCCTTTGGCTTGATTAATGTTGGAGCCACATTCCAAAGAGCCATGGGCATTTCCTTCAAGGATATAATTGGTGAGTGTATAATCATTTATATGGATAATCTAACAGTCTTTTCAAAGAAGAGAGATGATCATATCTCAGATTTTTGCAAATTTTTTTAGAAATGTAGAGAGTTTGGGATATCACTCAATCCAAAGAAATGCATCTTTGGAGTCACAAAGGGTAAATTTTTGGGGCATGTTCTTTTTGAGAAAGGAATTTCCATTGATCTAGAATGGATAGAGGCTATACTCAAAATCCCACCACCTGCTAGCAAGAAAGAAGTGAAATCATTCTTTGGTAAGATCAACTTTGTGAGGAAATTCATCACTGGATTCTTAGAGATAGTTAAGCCATTGAATGCAATGATGAAGTAAGAGGCCAAAGTTGAATGGAAGGTGGAAGCAAAGGAAGCATTTGCAGAGATAAAGAGGGCTATTTCTGAAGCTCTTGTTTTGGTAAGTCCAGACTATGCTAAACCATTCTATATATATTCATTTTCCTCTTACCATTCCTGTGCTGCTATGTTAACTCAAAAATCAGATCAAGGAATTGAGCATCCTGTTGATTGTGTTTTCTGCACAACAACAGCCCAGGTAGAATATGATATCCTATCTCTCTTGAAAGGTAAATCTCTATCAGCAAGCCTCAAGAGATAACCCCAATGTCTCTAATGTCAGGTCTTGACAGTGCATAAATAACTTTGTAACGAAATGTGAAAATGTTGGTAATCACAATGGGACCTTACTACAAGCAAAATACTGAACCAATTTTATCAAATTTAATGATCTGATGATACTTTAACCCTAGGTCTAACCCAATAATCAAAGAAAAAAAAAAAAAGATAAGGGTTTCAAACAGATCTCTAAATCTAACACTACTCCTAAGATTAACAATGAAAATAACCAATACTGAAATGGACCAATCCTTCAAAACTGATCTCTACTCAACCCAGATAAATCTGCAATCTTATAAAAAATAGTGTAGTCTTATAAGGCGTTAATATTTTCAAATCATGAACATTCATTCAAATAACCCTATTGCAGTTGAAGTGAATAAACCTTCACAATCGAACTTAAGCACAAGGAATATGAAAAGTCTAGGCTAACTTTGCAAAGCAACTAACAGTCACTTGGTTGTGAAAAGTATGGACTAAAGGATTGCTGCAACATCCAAGTATCAAATCACAAACATTATCAAATCAAATCTCGTCTAAATATTAACCAACTCAAAGCAATTTTAAAGATGGAATAACAGGAACCATGCAAGACAAGAGAATACAAATATGGCACCAAATCACAATGTCATTATTTGCATTCAAAATATCCACTGTAGCAACAATTCCAGCTTCTGTTACAATATTTTCTTGAGAGCCACTATTCGCTAACCCTAGCTCTACTTGATTAATTATTCTTCTCTACTTCTATCTTCTAACTTTTTTTGACTAACTTTCTAACTATCTAACCCCTTAAAAATGAGGCGAATGCCAAATATATAGAATTCCCCCCGAAAAAACCCATTGGCCTAGCAAGGGTTTCACTGCATTAATGGCACAACAACCCGGCCAAGAGAAAATTTGAAATAGGTGAAAGGAAAGTATTAAATGCACGATCCATCCAAGTCGGCCTGGGATCCGCCATGTAGTTCGGACCAATGCGCAGGAAGATAATAGGGAAGCACAAATTGCGCTGCAGCCCATCATCAACTCCCTTCCCTATCATCTGTATTCTGACCCAGCATTTCATGAACCCTCAGAAGCATCCCATCCAGGTCAATTACTGGTGGAAAAGGCAGAACCCTAAGTCAATTTTCAATGGACGCAATCTCTTATCTTGACCGCTTGACCGACCTATCCCAATCTACCTTATATGTCACATGCTTATCAATAACTACGAGGTAGGTGGCTGCATCATCCAGTTAGTGCTCAGAAATAGAACCATCATCAAGTGGTGCATACACATCATGCCACCATTCTCTCAACTGTTCCAGGCTCAAGTACTTGGGCATGATATTTCTTCTTCCCATCATGATTTCAAAGAAGGCAATGGAACCATTGTAAACCCTAGTTAGGGTGTCATCGATCTACTTCCTTTGTTTGTAAATCTTTTTCAACACTTTCTATCTGATTTACAATGCTTTAAACCATTCCCATGGTTCGACAGCTCTAGAAGAAGGAAGGATCCCATCACTCACCAATCTGTCTCAGGTGTATTCCATTATAGTTCTAGTTTTCTATAGAAGGAGATATGTGTCTTCCTTATCTTGTGCCAACACCGCTTTCAACCAATCAATTGCCATAATAGCATCATTCCCTATTGACAGGACTTCCTTAATAGCTTCATCACCCTTAATTTTCACCCCTTTCAACCAACTCGTAGTGGCAAGGGTGGAAACTTTCATCTTTTCTAGCTCAGTGATGGTCTCCTGAGGTAGAGGATTTGTAGCAGAGGAAGAGGGGTTAATGGACTGTAGTGGTTTCATTAAGTCCTCCAAGAATTTCCTAATATTTTCATTTTCTTTCTTCAACTCCTGCTTAGTCTTCATCTCCTTCCTCAATCTACCCACAATAACTGCACTAGAACCCTTGTACTCTTTAATGTCATGCTCAACTGATGTAGGTCCTAGATTGAAAGTTTGAATATTGTAGTCCTCTTTGACCACATCATCTTTGTTTTTATCTAGAGCAGGGGTGGCAATGTGAACAACCTTGTTATGCACCTCATCTCTTTCAATCCTTGAGATCACCGTAGCCTTCTTCTTACCTTTATCTTTTCCAATTTTGGCTAGCAGTGCATTCCAATTCGGTGGACTATCCTCCACTACTACCTGCTTTCTCTTTATTTCTCTGTCCAGCCACTCCGGAACAGTGGGCTCCAACTGCACTCTGCTCTATCCCATTTCATCTTGTTGATCTCCTGCAATCTCCTCATTCAAATTATGTTCATCAGGAGTTTCATCTATCTTACTTTCTTCCTCCTCAACATGTTCCTCCTCTTGTTTAGGTGATGGATCTTTCACTGCCTCTACTTCCCTCAAAGGAGATTCAACTTCTTTAGTTCTGATAGGGGAATCTGCATGTGCAACCATAGGGGATTGCATTATCTTTTCAATTTCTGCCTCTGCACCGTGGAGTTCTCCTTCATGGAACTCTTCACCTTTAGTATCTGGATGATCCTCAACATCCTCTGACTCACCTGGTTTGCTTTGAGCTTTGTGAGTAGGAGGCACATCATCATGCTGCTCCTCATAAGAAACCACCGGAGGTAAATCAGCTTTAGGCACATTGTCCCTGGGAGAAGGAGTCCTAGAATTCCTTGCATAGACTTTGGCCTTCTCCCCTGAACTTTCAACATTGACCACTAGTGGGGTAACTTCTTCCTCCCCAACCTTGGAGTTGGCCTTCTCTGACAATTTGATAATTCTTTTCCTCTTAGGCACAGGAGCATCAGCCTCAGGACTCTGCTCGGACTTCTTAGTCCTTGTCCTCTTCTTGGCCTTTGGCTTCCTCTATTTTTCTGCTTCCTGGACCTCTGTTTCCTGTACACCCTTAATCTTGATTTTGAGTGGGAAATCCAACTTACCCTTGCCCTTAGGATCCAGCTCGGTAGATTCTTCAGAGGTGGAGTGGGGATCCAAATCTCCCATCAGGTTGTACGTGCATTTCACTCCCTTATTCTCCAATTCCCATATCGTATGCTTGAGCCACATCCTAGTGAATTTGATAACTGGATCCATCAATTGTTTCAGTTATGTCTTCTCCTCTTCTGACCAATCCACATCACCAATTGGTTTATCTTTTACCGCTTCATAGGCATGATCTTGGATCAAGTTTCCATCGTCTTCCAATTGATCAGGAACTGCCTTCACATTATACAATCGAACTGACTCAACTGGAAGCTAGGAGAATTTCTTCCTTCTGACCTCAAACTCATCACTACAGTTGACCCAGTAGTCCTCCAAATTTACCTTATGGCTATATTCCCTACCGACCTTCTTTTGAGCTTCTCCTGTGATGTCAAATCTGGATCTTTTGGAGTGGAAAGACAAGCCAAGAGCACTCAATTCTTCTTCTGAAGCTTGGGCAGAACCAATGGAAGGACATACCTCTCCAGTGCCAATCCTTAGTGGGAAATCACCACCAAAACCAGTCTTATGCTTGTCCTTCTTGATAATGGCATCAAAGTCACAAATCTGCCTAGTTACTTCCAACAAGATAATGTGATCAGTGGGGTACCTTGGAAGTTTGTATGGGGCCCTTTGGCAACCATCAATCTGAATATAGGAGAAAGTTGGGAACTGAATAAACCATGCTCCATATTTCTTGATAAGTTCTTTAGCCTGGTCTGAAATTCGGACATGCTCTGCCTCCTGAAGCATTCTAGTGATATACATGGTAAATGCATCATTTTCCCTCCTATAGTTTGAACCTCCCAAGTGCAACTGATGGAAAACTTCATAAATAATATCCTGTCCAAAAATTACCTTTGTATCCAATCCTCTGTAGGGATGGAATCTAGCAAGTGCATAGACCAAATATGAGGTCATTGTGAAGGTCTTTGTCTGCAACACATTGGAAAACTGCTTGTGAATTACTTGGCTAATGACCCCTGCCCAATGGTAGTCAATTTTCTCTTGTTCCATCCTTACAATTGCATGGCACATCCAATTCTCAAATGTACCAGCACTCCTCAATCCAACCACCCTACTAAGAAACGTGATGGCATCATAGTATTCCTTCTTGAATTTTGCTCAGAACAGCTACTTGGGCAGCTTGGAATAGTGAGACTTGGGCTTCTCCAGCCAAGTGTTGATAAACTATTGTGATTTCACAGTCTGCTCATCGTAGAACTCCTAAGCTACCTCAATGGTCAATCCCACCACATGAGACTTGTCTGGCATATCAAATGTTTGGGAAATGGAGACTGGGTTGAGATTTGCAACAACTCTCCCTTGAGGTCCAATTATTCTCTGTGTGTCCTGATCATAGTGCCTTGCACACTCTAGGAAAAGCTCATAACACTGCATTGTTGAAGGGAAACCAGCCACATGTCTCAAACCTGACTCTTTCATTCTTCTAGTCACCAAAGGAGGATCCTCAGCTGCCATTCTTCCTTTAAAATCTTCATAGTCCCAGAGGCCAACTTTTGTATCAATGACTTCTGACCAGATAGAAGTGATCTTACTCTCAGGGACCTTGCTCTTAATGTCCAGCTTGATCCTCTCTGCATCAGACAATGAGGAACCAACTGCTGCCTTGCTTGATTCAGCCTATATTCAACATGAAAACATAATTAAAAACATAGGAAAGCAAGGTTAATACATCAAAACACCATTAGAATGCATCTCATATAGTCAAGGTGTTATTAAATCTCATATGAAATGATCACAACAAATTTCGGGTTTCAAGACCATCCATGGAATCTGGGCCAGAGAGGAATTTCGGGAAATTCCAGACCAATCGGATTCCAGCGAGAAAAACTAGGAAACACCTACTTAACTATTAAATCTGATCATAATCAATCAACAAATCACATGGGAGATCCAAAGATAGCATGAATAAATCATAAAATGTATTGAAAGTCACTAACACATCATGCCATTCCACATTCCTTTATATTTTATCAACTTTCGAAAAAATCTGCCAGAGACGAATTCTCGTGAAGAACGAGCCAGATACGAGACTTTGGAAAATATGGGAGACGGTGGATTTCAGAGAAATCCGGACCTAACGGACATCCATGGTTAAGGCAAAATTCTGGACCAATGGAGATTCCCGAAACGAAGGCTTCGGCAAGAGCCAATCATCTCGCCAAGAAGTCTTGGTGACTTCCGGGAGTCACGCCGAAGGGTGTCATCAGAATAGGTTTCGCCAAGACTGGGTGGTTTCGGTGTAACGTCTCGGCAAAAAGGGACATAGCAAACAATATCAGTATGATCAAAGGGTAGTCGGGGTAAGGTCTTGGCAAATGCTTCATGTTTCACTAACTTTTGGGGTCCAAGAAAACACTTCGGCTAGACTAAAGTTTTCGATATGACATCCTAGCGAAGTTGAGGTGTCTTTCTGACCAGAGATAACCACATCAATATGACCAACGGGAAGTCGGGGTAAGGTTTCAGTGAATTTCCTTGGTCTCACCGACTAGCGATATAACATAAGAGACCTTCGGTGAGAGAAAGACACTATCACAACAAACATACAGACTTAGGAGGGCTTTCGGTGAAACGTCTTGCCGACTAGGGGAAGTCACAAAAAAGCAGATGGATGCCTCGGTGTTAAGTTTTGAGTTTGTCTAGAGGTCCAGTGACTACGTAATGTTTCACCGATGTGAAATCCCATCAGCGTAACCTCTTGCTGACACTATGTGGTCTCCCCGAAAAAGATCTGAGCTCGCTAAGAAAGGAAGGCTTCGCCAGAAAGTCCTGGCGACTATCGGTAGTCTCGCCAAAAGCGAAGGCCTCGCCAAGAGCTGTGAGCTCACCGAAAGGTCTCAGTGAAACAAGAATGTCTTAGCGATAGAAAGGAACAAAGCTCGGCGAAAGCGAAATGTGCTCTGTGAAAGGTCTCACCGAAGGATGGATGTCTCCGCGAAGCAAACGGGTATCGATATAACTAATAAATTCTGCTATGACCTCCTGCCGACTAGGGCTTGTCTCACTGACTGCGTACATGAAAGTGCATGTCGATGAGAGATTTTCTTACGGGGTGAGGTCTCAGCGAATCCTCTTTGTCTCATCGACAGCGACAGAGATTTTGTCAGTGTGAGGAACGACATTGTCACGACGATCCAATAAGAACTTAGGAAGACCTCTTAGGTGAACTACAGGGTGATCGGTATGACATCTCCCCGACTGCAAAGGGTCACAGGGAAGAAAATTCAGAAGGGGTGGATAGTCACGATTTTACTCAGACCGCAAATCAATCACGAATTTCACAAGTTCAACTCAGGAAATGTCAGGGATGGACCCTTTCATAGATTTTCTTTGTGTTCCAGGTCAATTTTAAGATGAAATAAGTTGACGTGACATTGCCCTAGATTTCAAACCCTATTCATCCACCATTAGTGCACAGGCAAGCTCAGAATTCAGTTATTTCAACTGCTAAGTCATTACTAGGGTTTACTAAATACTCTCAAGCAAGATTCATCAAAATGCAGATAGACAAGTGGGTTCAAGAATTACCCAAGAGATGAAAAATGACGCAAAACTGAACAACCCTAGCATGAAATGATCACTCTCATAACCTCAAAGTTCCATACATAATTCTCAATCAAAGGCAGGGCAAATAAAACATACCATTGCGAAGCAGAAATTGATCTCAGAAGCAGTAAACGCGAAGCCCAACGGTGTCCACAAAGAATAGATGTAGGAACATACGCAGGAATGCACAAGAAATTGCTACCAAATCAATCAAATCACCCAAACACCTCAAAATGAAGCCAATAGCCCAAAGAAGAAACTCTAAGCATGTAGTTCTCAACTCAGACAATGGAAAATGGTGAGCATAATGGCACAAAAGATCTTAGAAATCAAGTAAAATCCAGCCTTCAAAGTGCATACAAAGCCATTAATGCAATCGATAAGATAGTCAGAAAACCTGGGAAGCTAACGACATGGCAGAATTTGGGGAAATCCGGCCCACGTGGAAATCCACGAAAACCAAAAATCCCCTAACCACGGTGCAAAACCGGAGTCCAAACGGGATCCGGGAAAATCCGACCAGGGTGGAAAATCCCGAATCTAGGTAAAAACCCTAACCTCATCCAGAACTTAGGATTTCCAAAGAATAACCTGGGGAAACACTTAGGCAATCAAAATAAACATTTAAGCACATGCCTAAAGTAAGACAAAACTTCAAAAATAAAGGGCCAAAAAACCAAAACTAAAACGAAAGAGGGTCCCTGCTTTTAGCGGGGCATGTGTGCAAAAACTGCACAACACATCCCATAGCATTCACGATTGCACCATTGAAGGATGCAGAGATGAGGTACCCTAGTGTGGAAAAGCAGGCCTATGCCTCGGTCCGAGTTGTAAAGAAATTCAGGCATTACATCCTTAGAAACAAAATCTTTGCAATTGTTCCTGATCCTGCAGTTAAGTTGTTATTGATGTAGAATGAGCTGGGAGAACGTAGAGCCAAGTGAGTAACTATGTTACAAGAATATGACATTGAGATTCAGCCCATGAAGCTGGTAAGAGGGCAAGGGCTTACACAGACAATGGCAGTGACATGCCATTATCTTACAGCTCAAAGTTACAACTTAGAGGATGTTTCTCCTGGCGAGTGGTATGATGATATTGTCCATTATCTTCTGACTCAGAGATGCCTTGATCATCTTAATTTAGAACAAAGAAGGGAATTGTGCTTAAAGAGTGACAGTTTCATGCTGAAGGGAGCTATCCTATATAAGAGAAATCATGAGGGTGTATACTAAGGTGCCTAGGAAAGGCAGAGTCTGAAAGAGTGATGTTAGAGTTTCACGACATATATGGTACAGGCCATGGATCAACACCTTCTACAATGAACTAGATTTATAGAGTTGGTTACTATTGGCCTACACTCTTCAAAGATACACACAACCACGTCTGAACTTGTCATGTGTGCCAGACTGTGGCAGCCAGAGAGAAGTATGCAACACTCCCACTCCAACCAGTCTTCAAGGTAAAACCTTTTGCACAGTGGGGGATGGACTTCATAGGTCCCATTAATCCGCCTTCCTCTGCTGGTAACAGGTATATCCTTACTGTCACTGATTATTTTACAAGATGGAATGAGGCCCTTGCTTGCAAGAAATGTACTTCAGAGGTAGTAATTAACTTCATCGAATCAGGTATCCTTAAGCATTTTGGATGTCCCATGTCCTTAGTTTGTGATAATGGCCCTGCTTTTTCATCATTGAAATTTTCTAATTGGGCTTTTGATCATGGGATTATCATTAAGTTTGCATCTAACTATTATCCTTAGGGTAATGCTTTGGTTGAGTCATCCAACAAAAACCTTCTGACTGTCATCCGCAAACTGTTAGAAAGAAATCTGAAGGATCGACATACCCAACTTAGATTTTCTCTTTGGGAAGATCGCACAAGACATAAGAATTCCATAGGGATATCACCTTACCACCTAGTTTATGGATTAGAGCCTATGTTTCCCATTTAGTTAAAGATCCCCACTTTGCAGTTCGTTAATGACTATTATGATGAGGGAGATAGATGTGAGGCTAGACTTGTCGAATTGTTACACCTTGAGGAAAAGAGAGACGAAGCCCTGGAAAAATTTGCTAAACATCAAGGGGTAGTCAAGAGATGGTTTGATAAAAGAGCCAAGGTTAAAGCTTTTAGGATTTCTAACTTGGTTCTTTACTTGGATAAAGCCCATGATCGTAAGGGAGAACATAAAAAATTTGATAAACTTTGGCTTGGCCCTTACCAGATTTCAAAAAATTCTGGGAGATAATGCTTTCCATTTGAAAACTCTCACTGGAGAGGATATCCCATTGCATGTCAATGGGTAGTATTTGAAGCATTATTTCCAATCCCAAGCTATTGTCAGCTCTTGTTTTGTATATAGTTAGATTAGGTTTCCCTTTTTTTTTTCTTTTGTTTGTTTTGGTTAGTGTAGGTTTGCTTTTGGTTTGGTTTTTGTTTTTTCTTTGCTCTTGCTTTGAGGGTTTTCCTATTTTTTCCTAGATGTGTTACACCTGCATAGCAAATATATCATTAATCTAGGACTATTCCAAGTATTTTGTTGGTGGAATGTAGTCTTGTATCTTGGAAGGATGGTTGAAGTCTTTGCTATTGCCAATAGTCTCCATGTTTAATTTATTGAAGTTAGGTCATTGGTTTTGATTTGAATTTGAAGTATTCTGAAATCTTATATCTCTCATATATCTTAAGAATCCTGATGTTACTGTAGGTCCTTTGTAAGGTTTTTTCAAGTGAAAAATCTTATTTCTACTTTAGCGCCACTGTGATTCTCAACCCTGAGTGTGAACTTCATTGTTCACAGGTTGAAAGGAAAAGTAACACAGAAAAAATAACAAAAGAAAGAAAAGTGAAATCTTGAAAATCAAAAGAATGAATTCAACTTATCAGGGGTATCTGAATATCTCTATCCAGGCTATAAACACCTGGCTGGAAATAGAGCTATGTTCAGGAGAGTCACAGCGATAACCTCGTCGGGGCTATAGATGCCTGACTGGCAGCGAGACTCTATCCAAGTTTCTTTTGAAGTTAGAATCTTTTATGTAGCCTGTCTTGACTAAGCTTGGTTCTTGCAGTAGCTTAAGGAGGGAAATGAACTCATGTGCACAAACTTGGATTTCCGGTTTACGGAAGGTTCAGTCTATCCTTTGGTTCTAATTCATTAAATCTTTGCATTCTGATTTCTTTGTTTGGTAGTGTTACTAAAACCAGAGATTTTGGATTCTCGATTCCTATTTGTCATCAAACGCTCTAGAGCATTTTTCCAGCATAAGTCACCATTTGTTGTGTAGTTTTCGCACACACACCCTGCTAAAGGCAGGGACCCTCTTTTGCTTTGGTTTTGGTGTCTTGGCCCTTTCATTTTGAGGTTTTGGCTTATTTTGGCATATGCTTAAATGTTCATTTTGATGGCCTTGGTCTTTCCCCTAGGTTATTCATTGAAAATCTTAAGTTCTTGGCTAAGTTCAGGTTTTCACTGAAGTTCGGGACTTTCCACCCTGGATGGATTTTCCTGGATCTTGCTCGGACTTCGGCTATGTGTTGTTGTTCAAATATTTTTGGTCTTCGCGGATTTCCACGTGGGCCGGATTTTTTCAGATTTCGTCTTGTTGTCGGGTTCCCAGGTTTTCTGACTATCTTGTTAGTTGCATTTATTGTCGTCTATACCTTTGGAAAGTGATGTATTTAAGTGATTCCAGATGATTATTATGCTATTATCCTTATTGCTTGCTGTCATTTGAGCCGAGGAGTGCTTTCTTGCGAGTGCTTGGTTGAATTTGAGGTGTTGAGTTTGAATCATTCTATTTGCTGGTGATTTCTTTGGTGCATGCTTGTCGCTGTTCTTTGTGGGCACCATTTACGTTGCATTTGTTGATTCTAAGATTGATTTTTTCTTCAAAATGGTATGTTTTTTATTGCCTCGCTTTTAATTGATGATTATGGATAGCAAATTGATGTTATAGGAACTTTTGGATTGGAATTCCTGAATATTTGATCATTTCATGCTAGGGTTGTCCAGTATTGTTTTATTTGTCATCTCCCAAGTAAGTTTTGAGCTCCTTTGTTTATTTTATTTTGGTGAGCTTGCTTGAGAATCGTGATTTTCCCCTAGTGTGGTATCGACAATTGAAATACCTGAATCATAGGTTTGCTTGTGTTAATGGTAGATGTATAGGGTTTTAAACCTAGGGCAATACCATTCCACCTTATTTCACTATAAAATTGGCCTAGAATGAAAATAAAATCTATGGAAGGTCCATGCCTAACTTTCCCTAGGCTTAAGTCTTTGAAATTTATGATCAATTTGATGTTATGAGTGAAATCGTGATTTTATGTCGCAATTCGGGTTTTGTCATCAGTCCCGAATTTTCCGTTCCCTCGGGACAATCCATCTCTGGTGGATTTTCCCGATTTCCTCCGCTTTTGCGGGATCCACTATCGCTTTTGGAGTTTCATGTATTCCACGGATTTCCATTGACCCTGGATTTTCCTGATCTCCTTTGTTTTCCCGATTTCCTTTGAGTTCTTGGAATCTGCGTGCTTTCGGAGTTTTACTTTATCCACGGATTTTCGTCGACTCCGGATTTCCCCGAAGTCCTGTGCCGCCTAGATTTTCCAAAGTTCATGAAGTGTCTTCCCCTTCGTGGAAATCCGTCTCCAGAGGATTTTCCCGAAATTTGGTGAAATGTAAGGAAATATGGAATAGTGTGATGTGCTAGTGATTTTTTAATCCATTTTAAGGTTAATTCATGCTATCTTATGATCTCCAATGTGGTTTATTGATTGATAATGATCAGATTTAATTGTTAGTAGGTGTGTTCATGATTATTCCACTGGAATCCGTATGGCCCAGAATTTCCCGAAATTCCTTTCTGGCTCAGATTCCGCGGGTGGTCCTGAAACCCGAAGTTTATTAAGATCATTTTATGAGTTTTAATAACACCTTGATTGTATGAGGTTTATTCTAATGGTGTTTTGATGGATTAACATTCCCTTCCCTTGGTTTTACTATGATTTCCATGTTGAGTGCAGGCTGAGTCAAGCAGGACAGTGGAAGCATCTTCAATGACTGATGCAAAAAAGATTAATATGGACATCAAGAGTAACACCCCTGAGAGTAAAATCATTTATTTCTGGTCTGAGGTATCTGATACCAATGTTGGGTTGTGGGATTACGAGGATTTTAAAGAAAGAATGGTAGCAGAGGATCTTCCTTTGGTGGCCAGAAGAATGAAGGAATCAGGCTTGTGACATGTAGCCGGTTTCCCTTCTATGGTGTAGTGCTATGAGCTTGTCCTTGAGTTCGCCAAGAACTATGATCAGGATACACAGAGGATTATTTGTCCACAAGGAAGGGTGGTAGCAAATATTGACCCTGTCTCCATTGCCCAAACCTTTGATATGCCAGACAGATCTCATGTGGTGGCATTCAACATGAAAGCAGCTCAGGAGTTCTATGATGAACAGACTGTGAAGTCACAAAAAATTATCAATTCCTGGATGGAGAAGCCCAAGTCTCACTATTCCAAGTTTCCCAAACAACTATTCAGAGAAAAGTTCAAGAAAGAATATTATGATTCCATCACTCTTCTGACTAGGGTGGTTGGATTGAAGAATGCAGGTGTGTTTGAGAATTGGATGTGCCACGCCATTGTAATGATGAAACAAGAGTTGATTGATTATCATTGGGCATGAGTCATTAGAAGAGTAATTCATGAGCAGTTATCCAATGTGTTGCAAACAAATACTTTCACAATGACTTCATACTTGGTCTACGCACTTGCAAGATTCCACCCCTACAAAGGATTGAGCACAAAGGGAATCTTCGGGCAGGATGTTATTTATGAGGTATTTCCTCACTTGCACCTAGGAAGCTTGAGTTATAGGAGGGTGAATGATGCATTCACCATGCACATCACTAGAATGCTTCAAGGAGTAGAGCACACAAGGATTTCAGACCAAGCAAAGGAGCTCATCAAGAAATATGGGGCATGGTTTATTCAGTTCCCAACTTTCTCCTATATTCAGATTGATGGCTGCCAGAGGGCCCCATATAGACTTCCAAGGTATCCCACTGATCATATCATACTTTTGGAAGTAACTAGGCAGATCTGTGACTTTGATGCCATTGTCAAGAGAGACAAGCATAAGACTAGTTTTGGTGGAGACTTCTCCTTGAGGATTGGCATTGGAGAGGCATGTCCTTCCATCATTACTGCCTAGGCTTCAAAAGAAGAAATGAGTACCCTTGGGTTGTCTATTCATTCCAAGAGATCCAGGTTTGATATCACAGGAGAAGCCCAAAAGAAGGCTAGTAGAGAATATAGACATAAGGTTGATTTGGAGGATTACTAGGCAAATTGTAGTGATGAATATGATGTAAGGAAAAAGAAATTCTCTCGGCTCCCAGTTGAGTCAGTTCGATTCTACAATGTAAAGGAAGTTCCTGATCAATTGGAAGATGATGGGGACTTGATTCAAGGTCATTCCTATGAGGAAGTGAAGGATAAGCCAATTGGTGATGTAGATTGGCTAGAAGAAGAAAAAATAAAAATTGAAACAGCTAATGGATCTAGTTATCAAGGTTACCAGGATGTGGCTAAGGCACAAGTTGTGGGAGTTGGAGAATGAGGGAATGAAATGCACCTACAATCTAATGGGAGACTTGGACCCTCACTCCACTTCTGAGGAATCAACTGAGCAGGAGGATCCTAAAGGTAAATGCAAGGTACATTCTCCTTTCAAAATTAAGTTTAAGGGTGTTCAGACGGAGGAAGTCTAGGAGACTGAAAAGCAAAGAAAGACAAAGGCTAAGAAGAGGACAAGGACTAAGATATCTGGCAAGGAGGAGACTGAAAAATAGAATCCTGAGATTGATGCTCATGTTCCTAAGAGGAGAAGAGTTGTAAAATTATCAGAGAAAGTAAGCTCCAAGGTAGGAGAAGAAGAGGTTACCCCACCGGTGGTGAATGTTGAAATCTCAGAGGAGAAGGCCAAAGTGTAGACAAGGAGGTATAAGACTCCTTCTCCTAAGGATAGTGTGCCCAAGGCAGATCTCCCTCCGATTGTTTCTCATAAGGAACCCCATGATGATGTGCCTTCCACTCATGAAGTTCAAAGCAGAGTAGGTGAATCGGAAAATGTTGAAAATAATCTAGACACTGAAGGAGAAGAATTCCATGAAGGTGACCTATACAGTGCAGAAGCAAAAATTAAAAAGGTAATGCAATCTCCCTTTGTTGCTTATGTAGAGTCACCAGTTATGAATGAAGAGGTTAAATCTCCTCCAAGAGAAAAAGAGGCTAAGAAGATTCCATCCCCTGAACATAAAGAAGAACAGGCTGAAGGAAAGGAGAGCTGGACATATGAGATTCCTGAGAAGTAGGGTTCAAGTGAGGAGGTGCCTAAAGAGCAAAGGGAAGAGGAAAAAAAAGGTTAAGTGAAATTGGAATCCACTGTCCCTGGTTGGTTGGATAAGGAGATAAAGAGAAAATAGGTTGCTATGGAAGATAGTCCACCCAATTGGGATGAGTTACTAGCCAAGATTGGAAAAGATAAACGTAAGAAGAAGGCTAGGGTAATCTCAAGGATTGAAAGGGATGAAGCTCATAATAGAGTTGTTCATATTGCCACCCCTCCAGATAAAAACAGAGATGATGTGGCTGGAAAGGATTACAATGTTCAGACTTTCAATATAGGGCCTACATCTGTTGAACAAGATATTGAAGATTATGAGGGTTCTAGTGCAGTCATCTTGGGCAGGTTGAGGAATGAAATAAAGACCAAGCAAGAGCTAAAGAAGGAAAATGAGAATCTAAGGAAATGCTTGGAAGATTTGATGAAGCCCTTGCAATCTATTAATCCTTCAGTTTCTGTTGCAAATCCTTTACCTTAGGAAACCATTACCGAGTTGGAAAAGATGAAAGCTTCCACTCTTGCCACTGCAAATTGGCTACAAGGGGTATGAACCAAAGGTAATGAAGCTATCAAGGATATTTTTTCAACAGGGAAGGATGCTATAAGGGCAACTGATTGGTTGAAGGAAGTGTTAGCATAGGATAAAGAAGATACAGATCTCTTGCTACAGAAAACCAGAGCTATCATGGAGTACACCAGGGATAAGCTAGTAAGTGATAAAATCCTTCCTTCCTCTGGAGCTGCAAAACCTTGGGTATGGTTTGAAGCATTGCAAATCAGGCAAAAGGTGTTGAAGAAGATTTACAAACAGAGGAGGCAGATTGATGATACCCTAGCTGGTGTGTACAATGGCTCCATTGCCTTTTTTGAGATTATTGCAGGGAGAAGGAAGATTGCTCTCAAGTACTTGAGTTTGGAATAGCTGAGGAAGTGGTGGCATGATGTTTATGCCCCAATTAATGATGATTCTGTCTCTAAGCATCAGTTGGATGATGTGGCCACATACATTGTTGTCATTGACAAATACCTAACATATAAGGTGGATTGGAATAAGTCGGTAAAACAGTCAAGGGAGGAAATTGCATCAATTGAGAGATGACTTAGGGTTTTTCCTTTACCCCCTGTAGCCAACTTGGATAGGGTGCTTTTGAAGGTTCATAAAATGCTGGATCGGAATAAGAACAAAAGGGAAGGAAATTAATGATTGGATACATCGAGATTTGTGCTTCCCTATTATTTTTCCATGTATTGGTCCGAGTTGCATTGGAGATCCCAGGCCGACCTGGATGAGGCTCATGCATTTAATGTAAACTTTATTTTATTTTTTTGGCCGACTTGTTGTGCCTTATTATTATTGTAAAATCCTATCTTGGCCGACATGTTTTGGGAGTTCTATAAATATGGCATTTTGCCTCCTTTGTAAGGGTTAAGAAGTTTTAGACATAGCCAAATAAAGAGATAGTCAGAAGTGAATTAAGTAGAGCAATAGTTAGCAAGTAGGTGATCTCAAGAAAATATTGTAACAAAAGGTTGGAATTGTTGCTAGAGTGGATAATTTGATGCAAGTAATGACATTGTGATTTGGTGCCATACTTGTGTTTCTTCTTGTCTTGCATGGTTCTTGTCATTCTATCTTTAGAATTGCTTTAAGGAGGTTAATATTTAGATTTGATTTGATTCAATGATGTTTATGGTTTGATATTTGAAGTGTTGCAGCAATCCCTAGTCCATACTTTTCGCAACCAACTGATTGTTAGTTGCTTTGCAAAGTTAGCCTGGACTTTTATATTCATTGTGCTTCAGCTCGATTGTGAGGGTTTGTTCATTTCAATTGCAATAGGGTTGTGTGAATGAATGTTCATGATTTGAAAATCTTACACCTTAGAAGATTGCACTGTTTCTATAAGATTGCAGATTTATCTGGGTTAAGTAGAGATTAGTTTTGAGGGATTGGTCCATTTCGAGTGTTGGTCATTTGCATTGTTAATCTTAGGTTTAATATTAAGTTTAAAAATCTCTTTGAAACCCTTATCTTTTGTTATTTATTTGATTATTGGGTTAGATTTAGGATTGAAGTATCATCATATTGTTAGATATGATAAATTGAGATTTAGTATTTTGCTTGTAGTAAGGTCCTATTGTGATTACCAACATTTTCACATTTATCACTGAGATTTTTGTGCATTGTCAAGATCTAACATTAGAGACCTTGGGGTTATCTCTTGAGACTTGTTTATAGAGATCTACCTTTCAAGAGAGATAGGATATTGTATCTTGTCTGAGTTGTTGCTATGTAGAAAACATCATCAACACCATGGATCATTTTTTCCTAGGACCTTACTACACATAGATCCCCTTAAGCCATCATATGACCCTAAATTGTAACTCAATGTTTTAAGGGGGAATGATATTTCTTAAGGGGATCAAAGAAGTTCTCAAAATTTGGTGAATAGAGCTCAAGCTCATCTTTTTTTATATTTTGTACATTGCAATTAGGTCACTAGCATATATCTATGTGTCCCTTTGAATGTCTTCTATTAATTTTTCATTCTTATCTTTAGTATTATTTGAAAACAATGAATGAGATTATAAATTTTAATAAAACCCCATAATTTCATTTCTACCCTTCATATTAACAACCACACACTGGACTCAATTTAATGTGTGTACATGCTATGAATTATTAATGTTATAAATTGAATGGTCTTCAAATGAAATGTATTTTGAATTTGTGCATGTTCAATGTGATTAACTTTCAAATTGTGTGCATTATTTAATTAGTTTGTTGATATATATTTTTTAATTGTTTAATATGTAGTTGCCATTTAATTGCTCACATGGATCCACTACTAGAACAAAACCATGGCACACCTCCAAACTCTCCACCGCCTAACCCCCCACCCCCTCATGTAGTTGATCAAGATCAATTAAGAGAGAGTATCCAAGAAAACCTTATTGTCATTCAAGAAAATATAGATTTAATAAAAAATGAGCCTATAATCCCTCCCCATCTCACACGGTTTGCATCTATGATGCAAACTATTTTTGATTTTGTTTGATCCATTGATGCAGACCTAGATAGGTTCCATTAATGGAGAGAAGAGAGGAGACAATTCTATGCAGATGGATTGTCCTATAAAGAAATCAATGACCTAAAAATTACCAACCAAGCCATGTGCCAATATTTTATTAACCCCCAAACAAACCAACCAATTCCACCCACCAAAAAATGAATTTCAATTTTATGGTGCAGGCTCTAGCAAATAGCTACACATTTTTGGGGTAGATGGTGGATGGTGTTTGATAATCCACCACATGGCAACTATGAGGTGCCCTTATACTTTTTGAGAAAGTTATGGGTTGAGTTTGAGTTGGGTAAAAAACCCAGCCATTTTGATATGAGGTCATTTCATGGAGTTGGGTATGGCATGCCCCAACATAGACTAGGAGCACGTGTCAATCCTCATCGACGTGCTTCAATTTCTCCTATTGTTCCTCCTCATTCTCCTGGTGTTCCCGCTACATTTCAGCAACAAACCATGTTATCAACATTAGGAGCATTGAGTTCTCTTTCAGGACATCTCACTCGTCAGACTACATACGTGGTGACTGAAGTGGCCAATAGAGAGCATGGAGGCTCGGGCTATAAGGATACTCAGACATACACTTTAGGTGAGCTACATGCATCTGGGACAGAGTCATACATGAATTTACTATATTATGAGGATTGTCCTACACAGGTATGTTCATCTTTTGAACTTAAATTTAATTCAAGTTTGAAATGTGAAAAAATCATGTAAATAATAACATCAAATTATATATATAATATAATATTAATTCAATAAGTGTTTGGTGTAGATGCATGATCACATGATGCTTGAAACTCAATATGATCATCGTGTCTATATGTCGAGTGTTGTAGATTTGGGCTCACCTTTTGGATAGGTACTTGAACCAATATTTATTAAATAATTTGTGTGGATATATCTAATTTAATTTTAATTTGCACACATGTGTGAATTGATATATTATATCTAGATGCAGGGATGCCGAGTGTTGTAGATCTAGGCTCACCTTTTGGACAGGCACTTGAACCAATATATATTAAATAATTTGTGTGGATATATCTAATTTAATTTGAATTTGTACACATGTGTGAATTGATATATTATATCTAGATGTAGGGAGGTCATACGATACCTAGTAGTGACCAACCACAAGTTACAGTGGTGAGCGCTCTTGAGACATCATCAGCTCAAGTACGTGCTTTCAAAAGTTTGTTAAGTTTAAATTAAATACACATCATAGATCTAATTTAATTTGTTCATTTACATACACATGTGTGAATTATCTATACGAACTGTTGTACATCTATATGCAGGGATTTCATGAGATACCCATGGGGGTGCACCTGAGACATCATCGACATTTATGCATGGGCAATCTCAGGTGTGTGATCATGAGGTCATATCATTCGAGGTTGTAAACTTTATTTTAAATCTCCTATACAATTTTTACAGACCTTATATATATATATATATATATATTAGAGGTTTTCACATATTGTTTGCTTTATATGAATATGTAGGATATAGTAGATCAGGCATTTGGATCTTCTCAAGTGACAGTTATGCTACCCGTTGAAGAAAATGTGCCAATAGATTCACATGATCGTATGGTAATTTATGCATACTAGAAATCATTTTTACTATATCTACTAGATATTTAATTAAATTTATTTTTATCTAAAAGTTTATATTTTCAAGTTTAAATATGTTTAATTATATCAAAATTTCTAAATAAATTTAAATCTAATTTCAAGTTTCTTGTACTCTTTTACAACATGATGCGGGTACATCTAGTCGACATGGAACAAAGAGGGGACTTGATTTGACCGATCAGCTTGAAAGTTAGATGGTTTTATATTTTATGGACTATAGATCTCTAGTTTTATTTAAATATATGTGTTGGACTTGACATATACATCTTGACATAAATTTAATGGACTATCTATCTCTAGTTTTATTTTGAACATGTTATTATCATATTTGTGTTTATTTATATCAGTTGACTTTAATATGATGATTATATATGTAGTCAATTATGAGATCATGTTATGTTCATTTTCATGTTTATATGCACTCATGTATCTATATTTATATTTTATCTAATTTTCAAGTAATACATGCACTATATAAATTCTTATCTAGAATCAAATTTCATATATATAATTTATCACATGGTTAGGTGACAAATTAAAAAATTCCTTAAATAGTTTAAATCATATTCATAATAAATTAAGGGCAGGTAATTTTAACTATTTTCTAATTAGATAGCAAATATTTGAATCAATAAACAAAAAAACTATCTCCTTGTATGTATAAAATGTATAATCTATACAATTGAACAATTATACAAAATATGGTAAATACAAGACATGAAATGTATAATCTATAAAATTGGAACAAGATATTTAAAGAGTGACATCGAACAAACATACATAATGTATATTGATGTTTAATACAACTATATAACATGATTAAACATATATGTGCATGTAGATACAATTGAAGCTTATCAACTTTTAGGTGAAGACCAAAAATTGATATTTACATAGTCTCTTGATAAAATAATTTTTCAGTTCAACAATCACATGGTAGACCAACTTGATGAGAACTTGCAAAATAAATTAATGTAAGTAAAGTAACTACAATTTTTATGAGTCATTTAAGTAAAAAATTCATGTGAGAAAAGAACAATATATAGTAAATTCCATACAAATTTAGATGATGTTTTCCATAGGATGGATTAAGAGGACCTAAGAGGATATATAGCTTAAGGGGGGCTTAAGAGAATGCCTTAAGGGGAGTTAAGAGGATGGTTTAAGAGGATGCATCTCATGAACCCTAGGATATGGCTTAATGGGTCCTAAGAGGACGGCTTAAGGGGAATTATGAGAGTGACTTAAGGGATGTGGATTAAGGGTATGTAAGAGGATGACTTAAGGGTCCTTAAGAGGATGGCTTAAGGGGATGCAAGAGGGGATTAAGGGAGTTGATAGAATGACTTGAAGGGATGTAAGAGGGTGGATTAAGGGAGTTGATAGAATGACTTAAAGGGGGTAAGAGAGTGGATTAAGGGATGCAAGAGGGTGGATTAAGGGGAGTTGATAAAATGACTTAAATGGATATAAGAGAGTGGATTAAGGGGATGCAAAAGGGTGGATTAAGGGGAGTTGATAGAATGAATTGAAGGGATGTAAGAGGGTGGATTAAGGGGAGTTGATAGAATGACTTAAAGGGATGTAAGATAGTGGATTAAGGGGATGCATTTCATGAACCTTACGATATGGCTTAACATGCCCTAAGAGGATGGCTTATGGGGAATTATGAGAGTGACTTAAGGGATGCAAGATTGTGGATTAAGGGGATGTAAGAGGATATGACTTAAGGATCCTTTAAGAGGATGGCTTAAGGGGATGCAAGAGGGTGGATTAAGGGGAGTTGATAGAATGACTTGAAGGGATGTAAGAGGGTGGATTAGGGGGAGTTGAGAGAATGACTTTAAACCCCAAGGGGTGTTGAGAGAGTGACTTAAGGGGATGCAAGTAGATGGATTAAGGGTAGATATATGAGTATATACATTAAGGGGTCCTAAGAGAATGGCTTAAGGGGTGTTGAGAGAGTGAATTAAGGGGATGCAAGTGGATGGATTAAGGGTAGATATATGAGGATATTGATTAAGGGGTGTTGAGAGAGTGACTTAAGTGGATGCAAGTGGATGGATTAAGGGTAGATATATGAGGATATGGATTAAGGGGTCCTAAGAGGATGGCTTAAGGGGAGTTGATAGAATGACTTAAGGGGATGCAAGAGGATGAATTAATGGTACATAAGAGGATGGCTTAAGGGGTTTTAAGAGAATGGCTTAAGGCGATATGAAATCAATTATATTTTTTTTATAAAATGACAATGAATTAAATTTAGTTTAATATTTATACTATCAATTAAATGTATCTAGAACTATATATAGTTACATGTCTCTAGATTCAAATTCCATTGTAATATATGTGCATCTCCTCTCTTTTTTGTAAAGCATCTAATTTTGGGAGACCTGAAACAAAAAATGATATAAAAATTTAATTAGGAAATGATTAAAGACAAATATATATATCAATTAAATATATATACAACTATATACTTACCAATATTTATTTACTCTGTTGTACCATCTGCATCCTCTCTTTTTTGTAATGCATCTATGATTGTCTCATGATCATCCATTGAAAGTGTCCATAAAACTTTATTACCAGGCCTCCCTTGATATCTAACTAGTTTTATATTGGTTGCCAAAATCAAATGTGAATAATGTATATTAATCTTCTTGTATCTTTCATAATCTTCAAATGCAGGCAAGCCATTCTTTCTCATCAAATATTTTTGAAGCCAAGTGCCAACAATAACCACTGAACCAGTTGGATACTCAAAGTTGTCATCATCCACTCTAGGATGTACCAACTTATGTTTTTTTCTCAACACATCTAGCCAACTAGTACTTTGTCTCCTCTTCATTCCCCTCAGGTGTAACAATAGCATACACATGTCTTGCAAAAATAAATACAAAATTCAATAAAGAGTGACTTATATTTAATTCACATATAAACATACATACATATAAAATTAAACTCAATAAATAATGTACCTTCTTGTACAAGATCTGAAACACGATCATAATCATTTGATGCAAACACTTGATTATCTTCAATTGTCGTTCCATGTTGAACATGTGTCGATGTAGGTGTTAAGGTTGTTGCCATTGTTTGACCCATTATGTATTTTCACATGCCTCCCAATCACTTGCAATACAAAATTGACAAGAGCATGCCAACTCCCTTGTCCATATTGTCCATGTGTTTGCATTTGAACTCTTAAACGAATGCCATTTTGTAGATCCATTAATTGTTTCACAATCTTGTTGAGAAAAAATATCATTTTCTTCAACTAACCAAAAGAAGCGTCAAATTATTGAGCTCTCACTTGTTCTTGTAGATAATTTGGTATTGCACCAATCTACAATTGCACGTGCATCTCTAAATTTTGCAGCATCCTCAAATTTTAGTTGCTCTCTAGCAAGAGCTCTTTTCACACATGCACCTGCTCCATCGTTTTCTCCCTTACCATGACCAGCTTCAAAAAAACTCCATATGTGCTGGATATTATTTTCCTTATGAACTCTACATAACAAATAAAACATTCTAGCATTTTTGAATTGACTCATGTAATTATCCGACCATATGAGATGTTCTAACATTTGAATTCCTCTCTCTTTTAAATTTTTATAAAATATATCAAAACAATATTGAACAAACTCAAATGAATGTAATCAATTATCACTTACATAAAAATGGTACTCTCTCAAAAAAATTCTATTATCTTCTGTACTATCTTCTACATGTCAATAAACAATGTGAACAAATATAGCTACTTGCACTGAATTATATTACTGTGATTGAATTTCTTCTTGTGGAGAAAGAGAATAATTTTTAGCAAAATCAACAACTGACAATATAGTTCCAATTGAAAATGTGTTTTTACATAAACGAAATTGATTATCAAGCCAATGAGCATACTGAGAGTGTTGAACATATTTAGGTACAATCTTATCTTTAAATTCATTAATAAAAACATGCACACTAACTTTTTCCACAATTAGCTCAATACATTTTCCAATTTTTCCATCTTTTAAAGAATACGCAATTTTTTTAAAATTTTTTACATCCACTAATTGTTGTCCAAATTCATCTAAACTACTTTCATGCATGCATTCTCTTAATAATGAAAAGTTACCACATCTATGGCATTCTCCAAAAATGCATGCTTTTAAATAAAATAACTTTCCATTAGAGGGTTCACAAAACAAACCTGCTATAAAATCTTTGATTCTTTTAGCTGGCATATTAATACCACAAATATCCTACATAGTTTGGTTAGCATGCAAAGTGCATCGTATATATCAAAAAATATCATAATAATAATGAAATTGTACATGAGTCTTACAACAACAAGAGTTTTGTTGCTTATTAATTCTAAAATACCAAGGTTTACACTTTTCGAATAATCTTTGACTTATGTAAATATTCAATGGTAAGATTGAAGCATTTAATTTTTTTTTATATAATTCAGTTTGAGTCATATCTATGTGATGCTTTAGATGAGGTTCACGAATTTTGGAACCCACCCTTAATTTTAAGACATCTCTAATGTTAGGTGATACTCTTGTATTATCATACCAAAATTTATCGATTAAAGATTTAATTTCATTAGTTAATTTCATGTCTGATCTTGGGAGTCTACCACTAAAACTACAACATTGATTAATTGGATCATTTTCAATACTTTCTCTTCTTTTAGCAGCTCTTATCAAAGTTCTATGATTTACTTTTATATATTTACTAATCTTACTTAACATTCTTTTATTTGAAGTTGCTTTATCAACTAGAGCAGTTGTTATTGCACAACGAGCCACATTCTTATCTTTTGATTGACTTTTCTTACCTATAAAATCAATAGCATTACAACACTAGATATCACTTGTTCTACTGAATCATACCATGAGTTGACATTGGAATCCTAATTTCTTTCTACAATTTTTTCTTTTAATATATTTTATTTCCATAATTTCTAATTTTTCTCCAAGAAACTTTACCACAAAGGTTATCTAGCACATCTTTAAATTCAATTGTAAAAAAAACATTTTCACCTTCATCCATACAAGGGGTTTCATTTTCATTTTCAAATGTAAAAGGGATTTCATTCTCATTTTCATCAATATGAGGGATTTCATTCTCATTTTCATTCTCATAAGATATAATTCCATCATTTTTTTGTTTCTGCATTGTTTCAACCCTAATATTATTGATATCATCAATGGTGTATACAACTTCATCTAAACAAGCAATATCAATATTATCAAAACTTGGGTTTGAACACATACCTAGATAGATTATAGGTGCATTTTCCATATCATTGGGAGGTGGATTTGAAGACATACCCGAAGTTGTTTGCATAGGTACTATTTCCATATCATTCAAAGTTGAAGTTGAAGGCATAGTTGGGTATGTCTCCATAATTGCATTTTCTTCCATATTCACCATCTCCACATTTGCATCATCTACATTCATTTCATCATTCATGGCTTCCTCTTCAACATTCTTGGAACTAGATGCTTCCAAAATTTTCATTTGACGAATCCTTTCTCTCCTATCCCTTTGTTTTTTTGCACCCATATCTCTATTTGCTTGAATTTCTTCGAGTGCCATTAACTTTCTACATCTTTTTCTTTGTCTTTTCTTATCACCCATGGTTACCAAACCCTCTTTGATGACAAAATAAATAATTCAAGTAACCTATTTTCAAATTGCCACCTCCTTCAAATATTCAAATAAAACTATATAGTATGAAGATCATTTTTTCTACAAACTTTGAAGTACAAAAACATCATGAGTACATCCAAAAATTCTCTTTTTCTAAATATTTTTGTAAAAAGTTCTTTTACTTGATTCCACTTCAGAAAATTCAACCTGCATTTTGTCTCTTCCAACAATTTGAATAGAATATTCCCTACACAAAACAAATTTGCAATAAAAAATGCAAAAAATGACGCTTTTGGATCGTACTCCAGAAAATTAATGTTGCAAGAAAAATGTGTTTTATCAGTATTTTCCAAATTAGGGGAAAACAACTATATTAGAAACGTGTATGCATTATGAAACGCATACACATTTTGTTTTAGGAACGCGTACACATTTCACAATGCATACGCGTTACCTTTACCCAACGGGTAAATAGATAACGCTTGTGAATTTCATTTAAATAATGTGTACGCATTATTTAAAAATTGAATTTCCACACCACATCTAGCCTTGGTTTTAGTCTTGGCAATCCGAGCCTTAGCCTTTGACCTGCAACTAAAAAACTAAGGCAGATTGAAGAAGAATGTCCAACTTTGACAACATGGTTGATGGACTTTTTTTATGAATCAATCTATAAAATTAAAACCCATTAGATAACACAATGTCTACTTTCCAAATATATAATTTTTATTAAGATTGGATTATTATTTTTATTTATTAATTAATTTCTAAGCAAACTAGTCCTTAAATTTGAAATATCAGACTTTAAAAAAAAAATTAATAACTTTTTTTTGGTTAAGTTTCTTGTAAAAAAAATTATATGGCATAAAACTTCAGACAATTCTCTACATAATGAAAAAAAAAGATTCAAAAAATGTTTAGTTTAGGTCCAATTATGTTGTCCATACACGTTGATTTTTAAAAACAACAATTAAGACCAATAAAAATTCAATAAAAAAAATATTCAATAAAAAATTACAAAAAAAAATTCCACATCAATCTTCATGTTGTTAGCTCTTTTTTCCCAAAAGGAATTAGCAAAATACTTTTATTTGGGTCAAAAAGTGTTGTTCGTACACGTGCTTGGTATGGTAAAAAAAAGGAACTTTTAAAAAGTGGTTTTTATAGACCCTATCAAAATTTAATTTCTATAATCTTGGTAGTTGAATAATTTACATATTTGGAAACTAGATTCAAAATGTTAAATTTCATATTACTGACTTTTTTAAGATTCATTATGTAAGTGCCTCAAATTTTCAGTCCAAGTGACAAATTCTAAAAAACAACAAAAACACTTCCACTTTTTGAGCTTTTTGTGTACCCAACTTCTTGCATCAACCCTTCCTTTTGACTCTTGTTATCTAAAGGAGGTTAAGAGTGTTTGTTTCTTTTTGAATGCAAGCTTCCTAATGTTTTGACAGGGGAACTCAAAGGATATTGTAAATGCATTGTGATAACCCTCTAACAAAAAGAAGGAAGCAACATACTTTGTTTAGTTAGTATAGAGCTGAAGATAATACGTTGGTGATGAGCACCAAGCCCTTTTAGCAAAGAGTATTAGTATGCAAGTAAAATTAGTTGCTGGAAAGGGGCGATGTCGAGCTAGAGACAAGCCAAAGTCTTAAGTAAACTATGCCATAGGTTGTACCCCATGAAGTGTATCTTGGTTGCTTTTGTGTGCAAACTTGTGAACATTAGGCTAGTCAGTCACAAGCTACCAAATGCTAAGTAAAGTGAGCTTTAGGATTCCTCCCATGGACTATATCTATAAACCATTTGGATAAAACCTTATGAACATTGAAAGTGTTTTTTGGCTTGCATCCTAGAACATTGAATCAATTTAGAGATAGTAGAAATTTAGAAGTATCTAGAATTAGTCAATCTAAAGAGCTTGGAAAATTTGAGAATATACTTTAAGCAAACATGATACAAGACACTTACACTAGATAATGTTTATTAATTTAATGCATTTAATTTTGATGCATTAGGATATAGAATTTTCTCATCGCTGGACATTATTGATGGAAGAAGGGAGGAATTCCTAACAATATGTAATGATTATAAGGAACTTAGCATATAAAATGAGAGTTTTTTTCCTTAAATTATTACTATGTATAGGTATAATAAATTAATAATGAAATATATATTGTTAAAATTAGCCAGTCTTATTAATTATTTAAAGGTTTTTCATCAAGTTGTTCACAGTGGCATCATAAGTTCAATTATTAAAATTTAAACTTATGGAATATCTGAGTTGAAATAACTCTAAGTATCACAATGAGAAGATTTTCATCACCTCATGTAACATGGTTGGATCTATTCACAAAGAAAATTTAGACATTATTTTTTATCTTGAGAAACACCTACTTCATTTTCACGTTATTCAAAAATTATAAAAAAAGTTTAGTATTTTCCAGATAGTGTGATTTGTAATTTATAAATTTGAAATGTATGATATACTTTTAACAGGTTCAGACTTATTTAGAGTGGGTGATAGATGGAGACTATGACTAGCTCCTCCTAGTTGCATTGTATGCTAAAAAGTTTTAGAAGATGGAGCACTTACTATTAGATTGGGTTGCTTGTGTAACACTTTTCTTTTAGAAAAATAAGATAAAATATTATCAATCCCTTTGTAGTTTTGTTCAATGTCATATTGAATTTTCACTAGTTTTTCATGATTATAGATTCTGGAACACATTTCTCACTCTGGTAAAATTTGCACTTGAATTTAGATGTTGTACATACACATTGTATGGTGTCACATCTTGAAATTTTTCCTCCTCACATAGCTCCAGTAGGATATGTTTGCCCCACTTGTTCATCTCTGGTATAACATTTTAACTTGAGTTCTTCTTTACCTTAAATTTTTTTCCCAAAGCTTTAACAATATTAACTTTTGGAGTTTGGTACATTTTAAGAAATATTTGGGTTTTGACATAATGATTTTTTTTTAATTTAATCATAAATTTTATTATGATATTTTTGTATGTAAATGCTTGGATTCTTTCTTGTATTTTTTATGCTATAATATTTCATTGGAAGTACATATTTAAATCAATTCTTTCAACCTTATGCATAATAACAACCAAAAAATTACTTCATGTATCTATTTGTTGTGAATCATCTTTCCCTTTCTTTAAATGTTTATTTTTTGGTATTCTGTACAAAATAATGGTCAAAAAATATGTGGAGTCAAATTTCTATTACTGAAGACCTAACAACTAATAGGTTATGCCTCTCACATTGTCACACCATAACCACAATGCAAATACTTAGAAATCAAGGCTATCCAAGGTACAAACATTAAAATTTGAAAACATGGCAATTAAACTACCTATTTCCATTTTGGCTACTACTAGAAATTCGATAGGGATACATTAGGCCCTTGGTTTTGTGTTCCCAGTCACTATTAGTTATAAGCTCTTTAGCTATCAACCTAGGAGTGGGTCTAGAAATCTATATAGACATCCTTCAGGAATTTAGTCCTGTTGAGTATGGTTTCACAATCATGTTGAGGAACAAAATATTTGGCTGCTTTCATCTACTTTTATTTGGAACTTGTATTTCTATGCTTAGCTTTATGAATTCTAAATTAGGCAATGGATTATGAAACCAACTATGTTCATCAAAGAAGCTACTGTTAGAATATCAAACACAATATTATCATTTTTTTATGTACATTGGACCTGTATGGATGATAATGTTATTTCACTTTAAAATTGAAGAAGACCCTTTTTTTAATCTTATTTTATTTTACTATTGAGCATTTATTATGGAGCTTCATCCCAATACACAATAAAGATATAAACAACTAGAATATACACAAAATCCTATGTAATCCCATGCAGAACCCATTCATCCTGTAAAAATGTCTATAATCTTGATTGGAAGCTTCTTGTTTTGTGGAAATGACGTCTACTCTCTCGTACATTGTTTTGTCTTTGCAAAGTGCGAGAGCTCTATAAATTGGTAGGTACACCAGCTTAGGTCCCTTAACAAACTATGGACAGGGTTGGTGAATTGTCATACACCTGCTTTAGGTCACCTATATTTCAAATACCTTTACCTTGTCCATGATGTTATAATTGTAGAAATGGATAATCAAGTCATTTACACTAGCCACAACCCACTATTTCCAGGCTACAAACTTGGGGCAATGTTTGTGACTGGTAATTCCAAATGCATACATTTCCAAAGTAAATAATTGCAAGCATCCATAGCTCTATAGGATATATGATTAGATCCTTGGGAAAATTTCCTCTTAATCTCATGCCGAATAGAGCTTAAAATTTATTGGAGTATTGCAGGCCTGCTCCCATGGGAAATTCCCATACAAGTAGAAGTTATAGAATTTGGCTTTATATTTGCATCTCAATGTTGCTTGAAAGTTTCTCAAATTTTCAAGTATCCATTTTGTGTATATCCACCAACAACGGTGTCATAAGACAATCAACATTTCTCCATAAATGTCTACCAGACAATTAGAACTACAATGTTCATTAGATTTTCTATATCCTTTATGCTTTGATGGATGTCTATACTTTAACACAGGTGTAAAGGATGCAACAAAGGTTACGAATTTGGCTTTATATATTCCATTCTCATTTTCTCAAGAGTTTCTACAACCTTTTCATCGAATCTGTTTTGTGTATTATGTATATATTCTATAACGACATTTCAAATTTTCCCTAATTTCAAAATTTAGGGTTCAGCATACATTTGTAGTTTGTATTTCAAAATGCATTCAACATATAACTACTGAAGCCAGATAACCTATACAAAAGATAAAACATCAAAACCTTATTATTCAACTTTGTCACAAATCGAAAAACACACACATATAATGATCATAACATACCAATGGATGGTATGAAAGGGAAAATAAAAATTTCATAATGTAAAATTAATATCATCACCATGTATGGGGAGGGGCACAAAATTCATGAAAGAAAATAAAAAATTACAAACATTTCCATTCACAAGGATTTCTTCATAATTTGATTTTTGTGACTCTATTCTTATTTATTTGTTGAATGTTTTATCAACCAACACAGTATTTTTTAATAAACTTGTAGGAACTGTGATTGAAAGAAGTTTGTGAACAAGCATTTGCATAAAGCTTTTCAAACTGAAGATAATGTTGTTGTCATGAATCTCTTAATAGTTGGTTGGGCATGGTTTGTAATTGCAACACTTCTTGCGCTGAATACACAAATGAGCAAGTTTGATGTCATTTGTATAAAGTTATGGCACTAGACTAGTTTGCAACAATTCCCATATATATATTTTCATGTTCTATTGTCAAATAGAGGTATGGATTTTTTCTTTTAGTAGCACTCCATAATTATGATGCCAATCCTTTCAACTTGTACTATTATCTATTACATATGTTATGCACATGCTCAAGATCATTGAATTTTTGTAAGAAACAAAGGGTCATCTTACTGCCCCATAGTGATCCAGTCAAACAACCTAAAATAACAAACAATTCCTCTTACATATCTTACACCTCTCTTCAAACATTATAGGCAATCCAATTGACCTTCCAGATCTTTTCGCCATACCCATTGCACACCAAGGTGCGATTTCTAGTTTTATTTTTCAATTCTCAATTAAATTGTTATCATTATATCACTTTTTAAAGTTTTATTATTTTTACCATTTAAATATTAAAAAACTATAATTTATCATGAACCAGTCACAATAAGCATTTGCACTTAAATTTAAAGTTGAAATGTATAGATTGTACAAAATTTCATCTTATAAAATTTATATTACTTCTACTTTTCTCTTTCATTTTTATTATAAATCAATAATCAAAGTTCTTATATTTTACAATGAGATGGAAATAAACTACTTGAATTTTAAGTAATTTGTGTTTCACCCATTGATAAATTATAGTTGTGTGGCCAAGCAAATCCATGAGAGTTATATTGGTAAACATAATTTTTCACTTCCACAAAGTAGGCAACTGAAAAAAAAATAATCCGTAATGGTGAATACCTACTGATCATTGTCACATACAAATAAATTCTTACATGGATGATTAGATATAATCCCCAGGCCAAACGGAGGCATCTCGTATAATACCTTATAATAGTAATCAAGAACATAAAAAAAAATTAATAATTCAGTTGACAAACAAATGATTAGCATCCACACGTCATGCCAAATAGTACAATTGGTATTGTTTCAGTTCTTAAAAACATTAAATCCCCCCAAAAAAAAAAAAAAAAGTCATTAATCATGGTTAGTGAGCGCCTTGTAACTCCCTAGTCTGGAACAGAAAAAATAACGGCCCTAGTAGTACTAAATTCATGTGTTGAAACAACAGCGGCAGGGTCTGAGTATTCCCAATTTAATTGGGAATCGATGCAGAAATTAATTACAAGAAAGAATATGTTATTGTTTTGTTCCCCCCCTCTTTACAAATAATCACCGACTACCCTGCTTGTCAATGCATACAACATACCTGAATAGGAGGATTTGGATTTGGCAGCAGTAGCTTCTGCAATTCAATCCAAAAAATCCTTTATTTGTTGTTTCATACGCTGTTAGTGTCTTGTTTTAGCTCTTATCTGTGCATTGTCCAAACCGAACAATTCAATATACCTGACCTGCATAACCAAGCTGAAAAAAGAAGTTGAAGCATGGATTCTTCGCAATCTCAGTCTCCATTGTGGTGGATGGCCGTGCCGGGTGTCATAAACAACCAACCTCCCTTGTCTATGGGTTCTGATAATGCAGTTTTCAGTATATGGGGGCTCTGTATGTCATTCATAACAGTTGTAGCCTTAGCCTTTGTAGTATCATGGGTGTCCCCTGGTGGCTCTGCCTGGGCAGGAAGCCTGTTCAGGAGCCAGAGGAAGCCTATTCCTGGTCCTAGAGGAATGCCCATATAAGGGTAACCTTATTGTTATACCGGGACTTATCACAATCAAGCAATGATGCAAGTGGAAGTGTCTTTATATTGAGGAAACCCAATCGCTCATAAACCATAAAACCCCTAAACAAGCCAACCATGCAATGATGCAGGTGGAAGTGTTTTTAAATATACTAAAGAAACACCTCACCAACCACACAAGCAATACATGTCAATACGTACCATCACTTGAAACGACATTTACACATAAAAGCTCCAACACTTGAATAAACTTGCCCTCTAAACCAAGTCAAAAAAGCCCGACAACGCAACTGTTTTCCCAATATTATGCTGATTCAAACATAGTATTACATGGCCACTGGCAACTGCAACCATATTTGAAAATCAGTTACTCTAACCATTCTTCCATAGCTGTTAGCTGCATGACATTTTATAACGAATTCAATGATACATAAAAAATAAAATAAAAATCTCGAATAGTGAAACAGTCATAACAGTCATATTGATGGAAAAATACTAACATCCAAATGATCCAAGCCAGTACTTACCCAAAGTACAGCCACCATATCAGTATCAGTGAGCTTCTCATTCCCCTTGAGGGACAGCAGCACATCAACAAAGTCCAAATCAGCTCTATCATCCCCAACAGAAGGATTAACCTTATGTACTTCTATGATATTCTGCACAAATGCATACACTCTATGAACTAAATCAGAACACCTTCTCCTAATCCTCTGCAAGTCCAAAAACCCCAAAATGGGAAGATGGTCAGCCCAATTGAAGGTACCCAACAGCTCATATCCTTCGTTAACCATAGATACCAGCTCCCCAGCTTCAGAATCTCCACACTCAAACCCATAACACCTCCCAAAAACAGACCCCATAATATTATTCAGTGAACTCTTTTGCAGAATCTCCCTTATCCTAACAGAATTGAGGTCAGCTGATGACTCAATGAATTGCAGCATGGAGTTGGTGAGGGCATGTCTGTGAGACTCAAAAGCCGAGATTCTTCTACGAATAAACAAGTGTGTAGCTGCAATTTTCCTAAGGTTTCTCCAATAGTCACACTGTAAGGATCAAACCCAATGGCTCTATCAAACATTAGCTGGTAAGCAGATTCTTGTATGGGTCTGTGAACTGTTGAGTATTTCCTTGGCCAATTCAGGCTGGCTACATATGACAACTCTTGTGAACCCAAGGCTGAAGGCCATGAGCCTCTTGGCCTTGTAGCGTTGGGCTAAACTAGCCAGAGACCTATGTGCAAGCACTCCCATAACAATAAGGTTACCCAATATGGGCATTCCTCTAGGACCCGGAATAGGCTTCCTCTGGCTCCTGAACAGGCTTCCTGCCCAGGCAGAGCCACCAGGGGACACCCGTGATACTACAAACGCTAAGGCTACAACTGTTATGAATGACATACAGAGCCCCCATATACTGAAAACTGCATTATCAGAGCCCATAGACAAGGGAGGCTGGTTGTTTATGACAACCGGCACGGCCATCCACCACAATGGAGACTGAGATTGCGAAGAATCCATGCTTCAACTTCTTTTTTTAGCTTGGTTATGCAGGTCAGGTATATTGAATTGTTCGGTTTGGACAATGCACAGATAAGAGCTAAATCAAGACACTAACAGCCTATGAAACAACAAATAAAGGATTTTTTGGATTGAATTGCAGAAGCTACTGCTGCCAAATCCAAATCCTCCTATGCAGGTATGTTGTATGCATTGACAAGCAGGGTAGTGGGTGATTATTTATAGAGAGGGGGGGAACAAAACAATAACATATTCTTTCTTGTAATTAATTTCTGCATCGATTCCCAATTGGGAATACTCAGACCCTGCCGCTGTTGTTTCAACACATGAATCTAGTACTACTAGGGCCGTTATTTTTATGTTCCGGACTAGGGAGTTAAAAGGCGGTCACTAACCATGATTAATGACTGTTTAAATTTATTTATTTTTGGGTCTTTTAAAAATAAAAATAAAAAATTAGAGCGTGTGGGATTTAATGTTTTTAAGAACTGAAACAATACCAGTTGTACTATTTGGCATGACGTGTGGATGCTAACTAGCATATATATATTATTTTAATAATATATATAAAATACGCCGAGAGATATCCTTCTCAGGCGCCTATTTTTTAAGTAAAATTTTATTATAAAAATTGAATAGGCGCCTCGAGAAGGATATCTCTCGACATTATATATATTATTAAAATAATATATACTAATAGCTAATGTAGCGAAATAAGTTAAATAAAATATTTTTTTATATTTATATATATATTATTATAAAATTATTATAATAATATATATATAATATGATAGTTCCTTATGATTAGGGTTACGATTAGGGTTATGATTACGTTAGGATTAGGGTGGGGAGTTACAATTAGGGTTATGGTTAGGGTTAGGATTAGGATTAGGATTAAGGTTAGGGTTAGGGTAGGGTTAAAGAGTTAGGATTAGCGTTAGGGTAGGATTATGGTTAGGGGTTAGTAGGGTTAGGATTAGGATTAGGGTTTAATTAGGTTAGGATTAGGATTAGGGTTAGGGTTAGGGTTAGCGTTTAATTAGATTAGCGTTAGGATTAGGGTTAGGATTAGGATTACGGTTAGGGTTAGGATTAGGATTAGGGTTAGGTTTAGGGTTACAGTTATGGTTAGGATTAGGGTTAGGATTAGGGTTACAGTAGGATTAGTGTTAGGTTAAGGTTAGGGTTAGGATTAGAGTTAGGATTAGGGTTAGGGTTTAATTAGGTTAGGATTAAGATTAGGATTAGGTTTAGGGTTGGGGTTAGGATTAGGGTTAGGGTTTAATTAGGTTAGGGTTAGGGTTAGGATTAGGGTTAGGATTAGGGTTAAGGTTAGGGTTAGGTTTATTAATTAAGATTAGGGTTAGGGTTAGGGTTAGGGTTAGGATTAGGGTTAAGGTTAGGATTAGGGTTAGGGTTTAATTAGGTTAGGATTGGGATTACATTTAGGGTTAGGGTTAGGATTAGGGTTAGGGTTTAATTAGAATAAGATTAGGATCAGGGTTAGGGTTAGGGTTTAATTAGGGTTAGGTTTAGGATTAGTGTTAGGATTAGGGTTAGGGTTTAATTAGGTTAGGATTAAAATTAGGTTTAGGGTTAGATTTAGGGTTTAATTAGGTTAGGGTTAGGATTAGGGTTAGGGTTAGGGTTAGGTTTATTAATTAGGATTAGGGTTAGAGTTTAATTAGGTTAGGATTGGGATTACGTTTAGGGTTAGCGTTTAATTAGAATAAAATTAGGATCAGGGTTAGGGTTAGGGTTTAATTAGGGTTAGGTTTAGGATTATTGTTAGGATTAGAGTTAGGGTTTAATTAGGTTAGGATTAAAATTAGGTTTAGGGTTAGATTTAGGGTTTAATTAGGTTAGGGTTAGGTTTATTAATTAGGATTAGGGTTAGGGTTAGGATTAGGGATAGGATTAGGAATAGGGTTAGGGTTAGGATTAGGGTTAGGGGTAGGATTAGTGTTAGGATTAGTGTTAGGGTTTAATTAGGATAGGATTAGGTTTAGGGTTAGGTTTAGGATTAGGGTTAGGGTTTAATTAGAATAAGATTAGGATCAGGGTTAGGGTTAGGGCTTATTTAGGGTTAGGGTTAGGGTCATGATTACGATTAGGGTTAGGGTTAGGGTTAGGGTTAGGGTTAGGTTTAAGGTTAGGTTTAGGGTTAGGATTAGGGTCAATGTTAGAGTTTAATTAGAATAGTATCATGGTTAGGGTTAGGGTCAGCGTTAGGGTTAGGTTTAGGATTAGGATTAGGGTTAGGATTAGAGTTATGGTTAGGGTTAGGGGTAGGGTTAGGGTTAGCATTAGGGTTAGGGTTAGGGTTAGGATTAGAGATTGAATTAGGGAACTAATGACAGGGTTATGGGTATGGTTAGGGTTAGGTTTATTAATTTTGTTTAGGTTTAGGATTAGGGTTAGGGTTAGGGTTAGGGTTAGGGTTAGGGTTAGGTTTAGAGACCTAATTAGAGTTAGGGTTAGGGTTAAAGTTAAAATTAATATTATAGTTAGGTTTAGGTTTAGGTTTAGGTTTAAGGTTAGAAATAGGGTTTACGATTAGGGTTACAATTAGAATTAGTGTTTGTTTTAGAATTTAATCATAGCCCTAATCATAACCCCAAATAAATACTAACCCTAATTCAATGCTAATCCTAACCCTAATATAACCTTAATGTTAACCCTATTAATCCTGAACCCTAACCCTAATCCTATTTGAATTGTAGTCATAATTTAATTGTAACCTTAACTTGAAGATTTATCCTATAACCCTAATTGACCCTAAACCTAACTCTAATTTAACCTTAGCTCTAACCCTAACCCTAACTAAACCCTGATCATAATTAAAGCCTAAACCTAATGATTGAAGCCTAATTTAACCCTAAATGAACCCTAACTGTAACCCTAACCCTAATTGAGCCCTAATCCTAATTAAAGTGTCACCCTAACATAATTGAATGTTTATTATAACCCTAATTTTGATAGTAATTGAACTCTAATCATCCCTAGCTATATTTAAACCCTAAACCTAATTGAACAGTAACCCTTATTAAACCTAAATGTGAATCCTAATTGATCCATAACTTTAATCTTATTTGAACCCTAATTAGAATTTAATTATAACCTTAACTTGAAAATTTATCCTACAACCCTAATTAAACCCTAACCCTAACCCTCATTATTTACCTTAGCCCTAACCCTAATCGAACCTTAATCCTAATTAAATTGTCACCCTAACCTAATTAAACCTTAATTCTAACCATAATTCTAACACTAATTGAACTTTATTCCTAAGCCTAACTATAATTGAACCCTAGAACCCTAATTGCATGCTAATTGAACCCTAACCCTAACCCTGATTGAACCGTCATTAAATCCTAACTATATTTGAACCTTAAAGCTAACCCTAAACCTTAATTGAACCTCAACCATAAAACTAACTGTCATCCTAATTCTCTTATTCTAATTGAACCCTAATCATAATCCTAATTAAATCATAACCTTGACATTGACCTTGATTGAAACCTAACCACCTTGACCCTTATTAAACCCTAATTCAAATTCACTCTAACAGAACCTAAACCATATCCTTGACCCTTATTAAACTCTACCCCAAATTCAACTCGAAATGACCCTAACTCAAACCCTAGTCGAATAATAGCCATAATTAGATTGTAGCCCTAATTTAACCCTAACCCTATTTATAACTCTAAGTGAACACTAACCCTAATTCAATGATAACCCTAACCCTAATATGACCTTAATACTAACTCCTATTAAACTTGAACCCTAACCCTAATCCTATTTCAACTATAATCATAATTTAATTGTAACCTTAATGCTATTTAGGGTTAGGATTACAACTAAAATTAAGGTCAGGGTTAGGTTTAGAGTTAAGATTAGGCTTAGGGTTAGGATCATGGTTATGGTTATGGTTATGGTACGACATAAAATAAGGGTTAGGATTATGGTTATGATTAGTGTTAGGTTTAGGGCTAAGGTTAGGGTTAGATTTGTGGTTAGGGTGTAATTGAAGATAAAATTAGGGTCAGGGTTAGGGTTTAAGCTATAGTTAGGTTTAAGGTTAGGGTTAGGTTTTGTGTTATAATTAAACATAGAATTAAGTGAATTAGGGTTAAGGCTAGGGTTAGAGATAGAGTTACAATGACTGTTAAAGTTAGGTTGTTTAGGGTTAGGGTTAGAAATAGGGTTACAATCAAAATTAGAGTCAATTTTATAATTAGTATTAGGTTTAGAGATAAAATTAGAGTTAGGGTTTGGGTAAAGATATCTCTCCACTTTTTTTTAAAGATTATTAACCTTATATATGTTAGTAGCAATTACAATTGTAACATGTAAGACATTAATTCAAACCTAACTATATTTAAACTTTAAAAAAACCTCAACTAAACATTAACTATACTTGGACTCTAATCCTCACCTTGATTGAATTGTAATGCAAACCCTAATACTAACTTTAATTGAGCTAAGCCCTAACCTTAAATAAACAATAATTGAACCCTAACTCAAGTCCTAATTAAATCCTATCCCTAATTGAACCCTAAATAAATTTTAAAATAATCCTATTTGAATATTAACCTTATTTAAACCCTAACCTTAATATTGATAAACATGATTTACAAATGAATTTTTATGTTATACTTATTATTAAATTTATAAGTGAAATAAGAGTTAATCACAACTTAATAATAACCATAATATAAATCCTAAATAAATTTATTGTTCTATAATGACTATGAATCATAATAATCTTCATGTAAAAAGAATAACATTAAAAAATAATAGTAAGAAGATAACTATTATTATTATATAATATGATATTACTATATTATATTGTTATAATTTTATATTATAATAATATAATATTAAGGTTTAGATCATACACAAAATTAAATTATCAGTTAAGTTCTTTATAATAATCTTTATAAATTCTACTGACTACATGTGCCTTTGATCGAAATTTATAACTATCAATGAACTTCAATTCCTATTGGTTTTATGATGTATAATCATATTAAAACTTTTTTTTTTATTGGATAAAACTTAATCCCTTATCCTCGTAGCTAAAACACAAGTCCCATCTAACTCTATTGTTTTCTGAAAGAATCAAGAAATGAGAAAATAGTTTTAAAGAATGATGAATGAATTATGGTTAAAAAGGAGGCTCCAATACTGATTCACCCCGAGAAGAGAATGAAAAGGTGAAGTACATGGTATAAACAGCGAAAAAGAGAGTTCAATTGAAAAACATATCCGTGAAAGACACAGTTCAATTAAAAAGCAAATGCATGAAAGTCACAGACAACATTGAAATGGGAAAAAAATAAAAACAATGGCATGAATGTGAGTGGAAAGATTAGATTGCCATCTACGCATATTTCAAATGCACATATCTAATTGTATTTTTAATCCAACGTCCTACTCTACTTTAAATATTTGGCAGCATAGAAAATGAGGCATTTAAGCATATGTATGGTGCAAAGAATTAAAATTATTCAATGTCAGTCACCAAAATATAAAAGATGACCAACTGATGCAGAAATGTTGCAAAGCATGAAACACTTAGCATTTTCTAGTAGTTGCCAATAAAGCTTACATGGGGCAGTCTAAAATATGATATTAATTACTATAAGCGATTTTATTGCTAACATACAATTACATACCATAATAAAGAGATTCAGAATAGAAAATTTTTTAATGCTCACTATCAATCATGGTTTGAAGAGAAATGTTGGCATTATAATAAAGTCTAATAAAATTAGACGTTTCTTGATTCTAATAGATTTTTCTATTGAATTTTAAATTTGTAATATTTATCAAAATAATATCTAAATATCATTGCTATTGATGGTCATATTTTGATTTTAAAAAATTAACTTTTATTATTGATTACTTAATAAAAAATTCTGAATGATTTTGTTGGTTTGGTAAGCATGCATGGAAAATTTGGAAGCATAGGTGATGCATGCGAATTGGTTAATAGAATGCATGCAAAGATAAGGATGGGTAAAGAATTAGGTAGAGGCTTCTGTATAGAGGCCCAATGTTATAAATGTAGATGCAAATTTGTATCACATTGAAGATATCACTTAATTTAAATCTTTAGATTAAAGATATCAATTTACAAAGGTAAAGTGCATGGTATACGCCTGTGTTAATTCATCCATCTGTTATGGATAATGAAGAGTGTCTGCATAGAGGTGAGAAAGAGCTGGTACGGGATTTGCAAATAAAAGGGTGTTCCAACAGTTGAGCCGCAGTCCATATCTTTCGCGCGTCTTATGCAGGCAGAATAAGTTGTCCTGTTCAAGACACTCAGGCCTAGATCCTCGTACTCGATCGCTTGGAGAATAAGCTATCCTGTTCAAGACACTCCGTCCCGAATCCGATCTGTATCTGCAATAATATTCAATCCACTCTTAGGGCTCAGAAAGACATCACTTAGCTACAGAATTTAGAAAATAATGGCAGGGGAAGAAACAATGGATAGGAACATTTAAGCAGATAAAAGCAAGACTTAATTTCCCGTATTTAGCAAGGTTTGGTATTCAACATAAGATTACAGGAATATTATTCCAACACTTGAGGGTGCCAAAAAGGAGTTAAGAAGGCTCTATCGAAAGACATGAATCATAACTTGTGAATGCTACACATATAGACAAACAAATGCTACAATTTACTACAATATAAAGCTACTCTCATCTATGTGTTTTGTTAATCCAGAACCAATACAATATCATTATTCTGTAATTTGTCTGTGAGGTACATTTAAGGCAATTCCGACTCTTGATTTGTTTTCCCACAGATACCATAAACATTGCAACATTTTCTATATGGAAACCGTATCGACTGGATATGACACACAGAGACTATCGTGCACTTAAATTTAGATACAAGTTTTGTGATGGCGCCTGGCATACAATCTGGCACTGAAGTGTCTCATTTACAACTTCCTAATGGAAAAAAAATATTCATGAATTCACCCACAGAAAGAAACGTTTAAAAAACGAAAAATTCGGAATAACAAAAAATAAACCAAGCTTCTGCAATCCAGCCATTGCAAGAAATGACTTAAACCAGTGTTGAAATGTACAAGAGCATGTGACGTTTTCTTATCACACTCGATGACCCTATCACCATCATCATGATGAATTGGGTTACAAATTAGAGTTGCTTAGAGCTAACACTAATGGGCAAATGAGATGTAAAGACCCTGTTCACTGTTCTGAGCTCTGCATTATAATCCAATTCATCATTTATCTCGAAGTGTGATCAAAATGTCAAGATTCTTATATATTTATAGGTAGCTTTCAGGAGTAATTTCTTGAAAATTTAAATTCATAATAAATGAAATTCTACCTTTGCAGCCATCAATGCAATTTAATTTTTCTGAACAACGATAAACCCTTAATGCCCAAAATAGGGGGCAGACAAATATCATTTATGTTCCTCTAAAGGCATCTATACCAAGAAAAATTTTGTCTATACAGCAAAAGAAACAACCGTGTTTCCTTACCTGTATAAATTTCAATCCAAAAGACAACACAGAAAGAGTTTCCCGTCAATCAAAATCCTTTTTAGTTTTAAATTACCAAACCCTAATTATCTCTCCTTCATCTGCATGGAAAAAACGCACGCCAGGAAATTCTTTCATTAAAAGGTGTCGAATCATATCAAACATAAGATTTTCGTATACTTTTGGTTGGTGGAATCCCTATGAAGTGTGATTTCTATCTATAAAAACACCAATGCTGGCCATAGGTATCTATCCAGTATACTGAATGGCCATTTGACCTCAAATAATAATAAACCATTAAATGTGACAATCAGATCGCCATATACATGTAACCCAGTTGATTGGAAAGGAAGTAATATTCTGGTTCTTACCTATGAAAAAGTTTCGCTCAGACTTTATCAGCGTAGCCTTTCACCATTTGCTTCCTCTCTTCTTTCCGCTTTTCCTCTCTCTGAAGATTGAGCAGACGGTGTGTTTATTGCCGTCGTGATGGCCTTCCTCCCTCTCTATATATTTCCTATGCTTTTATATAGAAGTAAGAATTTCCTATGCCTTAGATGGACTCTCGTGCGTGCGCTACACATTGAAATTGGAGGACCTGCGACAAACGGAGTTCCTGTGGCTGAAGATGGCGCTCTTGACTTTTGGAACCTCTATATTGTTGGGTGGATAGCTGACTGCAGGAGGAGTGTTATCCGCATTGGCCACTTTCAGAATTCTCCAGGAGCCTTTCAGGAATTATGAGAAACGCGCTGGGCAAACCAAGCGTAGGGATCCATCTGAAAGTGATTTTGTAGCCATGATTTGAAACACCTGCCTCTTCGACTTCCACCTTCTTCGTTACAATCTCCTGCACTTCTATTCCTATCTTGTAAGTTACAATATCCTCCACTTCCTGTCGACTGCCAACAGTGCACAACAATTTAAACCTGACTCGTTTTTGTAACTGCCATCAGTTCGTAACGGTTTAGCTTTCTTTTTTATGTACTCAAGTTTTTTATCCCCTGTTGTGACTGATAGAACGCCTCTCGGCGTAATAACGGTTTAGGTTTCTTTTTTATGTACTCAGGTTTTTTGATCCCCTGTTGTGACTGATAGAACGCCTCTAGACGTAATTACATAATTAATTAAAAAAATCTTAAAAAATGAATAATATATATTTTTAAAAAATTAAAAATTAATTGATATATTTTTATAATATATAAAATTATATAGTTATAATGGAATTTTTGACTTTTCACTAATTTTTTTTATCAATCTAAATTTATATATTTAACATTAATCAATTGAAAAAATAATATGAATTTGATGAATGCCCCAGCACCCCCACTCGACCTTAAAAAAATACATAAAATCAAATTTAATAAATAAATATATATATCCCACATGATTTTAACAAAAAGAAAGCACCCGAATTAAATAGTGTCTTTCGTGTTGCAAGGAGAAATTAAGCATTATTTGATTAGTTTTGGATCTACGCTCATAACAATTATTAAGTAAATGAAAAGCAAAGATGAAAGGAAATGTACATGTAAGCCGCGGGTTCTTCGATGTCTCTTCTTTAGACTTTTTCAGTTCCACACAAACAACCGGTCTAGGGGCGCAAATTAGATATTAATTCCACGGGAGGCCCATTAGTCCTAGCACATAATGATTCCATGCAATGATTTTTTTTAATTCTACATCAGTTAGAGTGGGATAACTATAAATATTCCAAAGAGATAAGGAATCATTCATAATCAGTAATTTGTTTCTATCTTCTATCTCCAATTTTTTAGAGGATTTTCATCGTAAAATCCTTCCGAGATGTTCATCTTTACACTAAATTAGGTGAAGGTAGTGTGGTTTTTGTTAATGGTCTCATTACGTCGAGAGGCGTAACACTACAATGGCAACACGACCTATAGCACCCTAGCACAATTGGTGAAAGAAAAACAAATAAAATTAAGAAATATTTTAAATAACTGTAAATTACAAACAATTTGAATTAGAAATGTTTTATTTAATTTTAAATCAAATTTAAATATTATTAAAGGTAAGTTCAAATTAGAAAATATTTTAAACAATTGTAAACTTCAAACAGTTTGAATTAGAAATGTCTTATTTAAATTTGAAGCAAGTTACCATATTCGTTAAATGCAGTGCTAGATCACTGAGTTGAAAGCTATAATATAGAAAGTTGACTCTTGAAACTACGCCTCTTAGAAGCAACTTTCTATAAAAAATTAAAAAAAATATAAAAAGAAGATACAACGTTGGATTCTTATTTATATCCACATCTTCCCACCTTTAAAATCAAATTATGCTCCAATTTTGAGTAAGAATGAAAGTGTATATTATCTAAGTATACCATTTTATAGTTTTTTAATTGTTTATTGATTTGCATTCCTACAGTTGGTTTAAGTTTTGTTTTAATTTATTCATCGATGTTGTTTTCCAACCAACTATGCATCTAGCTTTAATTTAATTTTTAAGTTATTAAGTTTTTTTTTCTATTCTTAATTTATGCATCTAGCTTTTCTTCTTGCAAAGCAAAGGGAAATAGTTTTGATGTCTTAGTTTCCAAACTAGAGGAGTTTAAAAATTAATTTAAATTATTGTTGTTGTCTTCTACCCAAGTAAGAATAACAATTCATGCGATGGAAGGGGATACTATAGTTTTTATCGGGTGGGAAAACACAATTCAAAATTTACATAGAAGAAATTCTACAGTATTCAAGCGAATCTGAAGCAACAACAACACAATAGTTAAAATGGCAACAAAGGGAAATAGTTTTGATGTCTTAGTTTTGAAATTGGAAAAGTTTAAAAAATTAATTTAAATTATTGTTGTTTTGTTTTAGTTCTTATCCACAATTGGAGATCAAATTTACATAAAAGAAATTGTACAATATTCTTTGTTGGGTGGAAGAAGTAGCAATGAATTAAATTAATCTTTTAAGATTTTAAAGTTATAAATAAATTGTACAATATTATCAATAAATTGTACTCTTAATAAATGTTTTACAATATTCTTTCTGTGTGGAAGAAGAAACAATGCTTAAAATCAATCTTTTAAGCTTTTAAAGTTATAAATAAATTGTACAATATTGTTTCTTTTAAAGTTATCAATAAATTGTACTCTTTCTTTTAATGGTTTCAATAAATTGTGCAGTATTTTTTCTTTTAATATAATACAATAATGTTTTAAAGTATTCCTTTTAATGGTTTCAATAATTTGTGCAAGTATTATTCTTTTAAAGTTATCGATAAATTAATTTTTAATTTTTAATTTTTCTTTTAAATTAATTCTTTAATTTTTAATTTTCCTTTTGTAAAAAAATTTGAAACTTCCTTGTTAATAGATTTAAATTAATTTAGAAACATCCATTAAATCAAATAAATTAATTCTTTTTTTTTATTTTTAAATTTGGAAACTTTCCTTGTACACTAAATTTTGGAAACTTCCTTGTTAATATATTTAAATTAATTTTTTTATTTTTCATTTAATAGATTTAAATTTAATAAATTTATAATAATTCTTTAATTTAATTTAATTTTTCATTCATTAATTTTTAAATTGGAAATGGAAACTTCCTTGTTACTAGATTTAAATTAATTTAATAACCTCCATTAAATCAAATAATTTTTTATTTTTTTATTTTTTATTCAATAGATTTAAATTTAATAGATTGATATTGATTCTTTAATTTAATGTGTAAGTCATGAATTATTATTTTTTATAAAAGTAAACTTAATGTATAAGTTATGAATTATTATTATTTTTAGTTTAAAATTCTTTCCATCAAATATTTTTAAAATAACTTTCATTCTTGCCATTGTCTCTTTGAAAAGCTAATATTAATAATATTATATTTGATTTTTATAATATGTTTCTATTAGAATAATAAGTTTTATTAATATTTAAGACAATGCTTAGATAATACAAACTGGATATAATATGTTGTCATTTTAAAAATCAAATATTATATTATTAATATTTAAGACAAAGATAACAATTATTAGAAGTTTTAATATTGTAGAATATTGTTAATATTAGAATTTTGAATTACAACATTGGCATCCTGAATGATTGCATTGGGCTTCCTCATCTTAACAAATGTATATTAATAATTAAATGAATATTATATTTTAATATTTTTCTTTTTTATCCACATTTTTGTTTTTGAGTAAAATATTTCATTACCATTTATAGTTTCTTTTGATTCCATAAACAATTCATAATATTCTTTATAGATGATGCCTTCACTAGAGATTCACATGCCTCAGTTTCTCTTTTTTGTGTAGTATATGATGTTGATTCATTGGAAGTTGTACAATCCAATACACAAAGACAGGAAACACAAGTAGATGATCCACAACACAATTTTGTTAATAGAAATACATGTCAATGAACATCTCAACAACAATTGCATTCAAAAGAAGAGGGGAGGGAACAAAATAATCAACAACTAGGGGAAAGACAAGGAATTCAAATAGAAAAAGACCCTCAAACTATTATTGAGGAAGAGGCTTTTAGAATAGTAGAATATGTTGCAACAACCCCTAAAAACTTCCAATCTGCTTCAAAATCATATGAAGAAAATGTTGAAAACCCAAATAGATTAGTTGCGACTGATTTTACAAGAATGCAAATGTTGTTTCACCAACGTATAGATAAGTTGGAGTCACCGACAATGTGTTATGTTTGCCAAGAAAGTTATATTGGAATTATAGTCTTTCGCATGCCCCAAGGTCCGATTTGCAATAGATGTAGACAAGAAAGAGGAAATAATATATTTTCGTATGCAAATAATATGGACTCTGGTCCTCAACCAAGTGAACTTGCAAACCTCACTCAAGTGGAAGAAATGTTGATTGCACATTTCAATCCAATTTTGTAATTCACACATGCAACGTATGGTCAATTTAAATATAAAGGCCACACAATAAGCTTTCCACAAAATATAGAAAATGTGGCAAAAAATTACCACACCCTATTAAAGATCTTCCACTTATTATAGTTCGAAGAAAGGATCCACGTGGCATGAGCTACAACTTCACAGTCAATAGAGAGCGTGTATATAAAGCACTAGAATACAAAATTGAACATGACAAGTTTCATTTTGATGTTACAATTAATCCAAATGCACTTGAAAATATATCAACTGATACAAATCAAAATGTTTTTGAATAGCTCAGAACAGTGCACATGGAATTTGATTCAGATGTCAACAAGGTTGTTTTTGTTGGTCAATTGATGGAAACAAGTGAGTGTAATGTTTTTGATCACACTACATCAATGGCATCAAAAACACCAAATGCACAAAAAGAAATGGAGTTAATCTGTGCATCGGTGAACAATCCAATTGTAGATCCAACATTGCTCATTGATTGGCCTACCATTGGAGGATCCCCAATAAATGAATATGTGACAATAGGTTTGTTGGATATGGAATTTCCAACATTATTCCTTGATGGAAAATGCACGATTGGCTAGAACCATGTCTACGAAGAGTACATCTTCACGAATTTGTCAAACACCTTCTTTGTTACAAAGATAATCACTTCGGTAAGCATCCAAGGTTTCGGTATTACATGAATATGATTATGAGGCATCATGCACAAAGTTCATCATCATCTTTTGTTAAAAGAAGTCTACAAGATATGCCTATAACGATAAGTGATATATGTGAACACGTGGACAATATGCCACAATCTTGTTTGGCAGATAAGTTGATGCGATTTGAAACCAGTTTGAGAGGTACGAAATCATATTGGAAAGAGTGTCGAGCAGAATTAACAGACATGCTTCATCAGATTAGCATACCAACTATATTTTTTTACCTTGAGTGCAGTTGATTTGTATTGGCCATATTTACACGCATTGATTCTTGGAACACCACCTTCTAATCCATGAGAGGCACAAACATGGTGATAATAAAATATCATCGACTACCCTAACATTGTTGCACAATACATGCATTTACATAACACATACTTCAAAAAAGAGATACTACAAAAAGGTATGAATGTCAAAGATTTTTGGTGTAGATATGAGTGGAAACATAGAGGTTCGACACATGTTCATACTAATCACATCATAATCATCATGAACAATTACTAGTCTATTGCATAACAACATAATAATACATCTAGATATAAGTATAACCAGTTAAATTTAGCCATAATGTATCATCATAACCTCAATGTCATAAAAGAAATATCATGAGCAACAAGTAGGCTAATCTATCCAATTAAATCTCTACATCATAGCAAAACAATGTACCTCATACCCACAAGAGTACCATCAAAAGCCCTTGTTCCATCTTCCTCTTCAGATTCCTTAGCCAGACTACCTACACATCCCAAGTGAGAACGGAGGGGCACTACACCAACCACCAACATATGTACTTGTTGAATTTGATATTTACTCTAGAATACCTTTGATGATCGACACCCACGTGCAGTTCCAATTGCAATGATCCAAAGGGATAGTACACAACAAATACCATTACAATTAGCATGGGCTTTGACAATACACAAGTCACAAGGATTAACTCTACAAAAAGCCACAATTGATATAGGGCATACTGAAAGAACTGGATTGACATGTGTGGCAATTTTGTGTGTAACGTCTTTTGAAGGACTATGAATTATGTCATCATTCACGTATGATAGATATGAAAAAATGAAGAAAGGAAAGCAACTTGCAAAGATAAAGGCAAAACAAATGAGGCTTCAAGCCTTGAAAATTAAATAATTTAACATATATTGTTAAATTATTCATGTAATCATATTTTCATAAATAAACGTATTGTGTTCAATTTGGATTTCTATATTTTTGTAATGTCTTCAATATATAATTATCTTCATAATATATTATTTGATTATTATTATATATTATTAACTTCATATTAAATGGACATCTTCAAATATACTATTATGTGCTAATATCTTATTTACATCATATGTTTATATATAACATTTTCAACGATAAATTGAATATTAATATTATTGTATCAAATAATGATTTAAAATTAATAATAAAATATTAATATTAATATCATAGATTAATATTTAAGAGATTATTATAATGAACTATAATATAAAATTATAGAATATTATTATGAATATAATGATAATATTAATATTTAATATTGATAATAATATTATCATTATGTAAAATAATTTATTAATTCATTACATTTAATGATAATGTTATATTATACAAAAATAATATTGATAATATTGTTATTATTACATTATTAAAATAATATTAGTAATGTAATATTAGTATAATATTAATATGTATTATTATTCAAATATACTAATTTATTAATAAAATGATATTAATATATACTATTGGTACTTAATGTACTTATTATATTAAATATTTTAATAATATTAATTATTACAATTTAAATAATATGAAATGAAATTATTAATATAATATTAATATAGTTATAATAATATTTAATTATTATATTAATACATTATACTTAATGAAAATATAATATTAAATAATAAATTTTTTGAGAGTTGTGTTGCCACTATAAACTAGCTTATCTATCTTAATATATTAATCTATATATTATATGTCGAGAGGTATCATTTTCGAGGCGTATTTTTTCATTAAATTCAAAAAAACCAAAAAATATATATTAATGAAAAAATACGCCTCGAAAATGATACCTCTCAGCGTATAATATATAGATTAATATATTAAGATAGATAAGCTAGTTAGTTATATTGAGGAGCATTTTTAATTATCACCGACACATGAAATCATATGGATTACATTTTTCTTAGAATTTATAGGAGACTTATATCTATCATGATATTAAGATCTATTTTTATGATTCTTCTTTCCTTTCTACTTTGTTCCATGAACAACAAATGCCTCCTTGGTAGATTTTATAAATTTTTGATCCATCTATTATGAAGGCAAAGAAACCATGACTTCATCAAGCACCAATTCCATTGTAGTACTTCCAATAGCCATCACCAAGTTGTCCAAAGAATTTGAAAAAAGAAGATGGAAGGGTCATGCATCAATCATTCTCTTCCATATTCACTCCTATAGAGTGTAACTAGGTAAAAATTATATTGAATGTGTTTAGATGTTGAACCATGGAATCATTACAATCACCCTCAAAGTGTATGAATTATTTAACACAAATAGATTATTAACACTTGGATCTTATCCTAGTACAAATTTCTCAACTTTTTCTAGAGGGTGTGAGTTGTGACTTGCACACATGCATTCGATCAATTTGAAGATGCTAAGTAGATCCTAATTATGCTCCTTTCCTTTTTTCCAATTCATCCCAATCATATGATAACAATGGAATTGGTTTATATTTTGATACTATTATCCAAAGATACATCTTTTGTATTGAACTTCCATAGCTCAAAGTTTGTGTCATTAAATCTCTCCATTTCTAGTTTCATGTGCTTTTGATCTTCCATGCTATAATATTTTATTTTGTGCATGTAACGCCCCACTAGGGAACCTAGAGAACAACACATAAAATAACAAATAACCGAATTTTTTTTTTTTAAAAACCATTTGATTACAACTTAAAAACATAAGTACATAAACACATACGTTCTCAGGGTTCCATGACCATGCTACTTAAAAAATTACAAGTAAGAACATTGCATCACTAAACCATTAAAAAAAAACACAAAGATAAACTATATTCCAAATGAATGATACAATTACAAATCATGATGGAATCAAGTTACATTCAAAATACGTCAAGCGAGATTATGATAAATATTGTTACAACATACTATCATTACAATAAATACACTCATACACATCAAGTATGTCTACATTAGAGATAAAGAACATAACACAACTGTCAACCTTGTCCATGAGCACGCACAGTGTCCAACATCATGAACAATGTAGAATCAGAAACTTGTCACAAGAACAATATCATCCAAATACAACAACATCTGTAAGGGAATCCAATGGAGGAAAAAGCACATTCCTCCCAACCACGTGGTACCCGAAGGTCCACTCCCTCCATGCTAGGAGATAATGTCAGGTCCACAAAGACATACAAACAAGAAGAAAAAACACAACACATGGCTTGACGTACATATAGCGATACATAATGACATCAAACCATAGTAATCATATCATATGCTTCACGAGACAACAACAATACAACATCTAATTCTACACAAGAGACTACAAACATGCTTCAGGTAAGAGTGTCATCACATAGTTTATTGTAGGTTACTCAAGCAAATCTTCCTAGACTATTGACCCTCATCCAAAGTTACCCTGGAAGTCTCTACTGATTCTTAGCCCGTAAACAAACTCATGTGGAGTCAAATTACCTTTCAGGAAGACAAGGTAGATAACCATGTTGTTCCAGGACATCTCAACCTAACCTTAATCTATACAAGCACTAAGGTACAAGGCGAGGCAATCAATTATCTGAATTACATAATGAATTCTATCCAACCCCTAGTACATTTAATTAAGTTTTCACTAAATTATAAAACCTTGTTAGGTTTCCCTGGTTACCTCTTAGGGTATCCAGCCCCTAACGAAAGCCACTCTTCCTATAAGCAAAAACAAGATCTCATAACTTATAGGATAGCCAACATGCACAAATCATAATAGGGTATGATCACATTTCATCCATGACATAAAACATCATATTCTTATTCACCACATAGGTATCATAAACAATGTGCATGACCTGACTTAAACAAATCCTATACAAGAATTGTGAAACTTAATTAACTAAAACAATTCTTTAAAGAACATACAAGTCTCGGGAAGACATATGCACCAAAATACATAATGTTCCTTCACATTTAAACATTGTCAAGCATATTCATCATTCCCTCCAAAGATATTAAACAACAAAACATTTATTTTCATATCAAATGTAGACTTAACTTTTACCAATCAAATAATTATAATTCTAGCGAATCAAAAAACTACCATTATAATTATTTCCAATCATAGTTTAAATACTCACTCTATGCATAACTTAAATATTTCTTTTAAATCAAACTTGTTATAAACAAATACAATTAAAATAATTTCAAACTCCTAGTAATGAATTTAATATAAAACTTCAACTTTTGATGATATAGAAAAACTCAACTCAATTAAACATCATTTAAATACTTTCAAATTTTAATATAAGAAATTAATATAAATAGTAATTTTGATAAACTTAAACACAATATGCATCTATAAATAAAAATAGATAATTTCTTTATCATTTAAATCAAATGACAATCAATAATAAAAGAACTATTACAAAATAAGAGAAATTAACAAAACTTAAGCATGCATAAATTACAATAAAGACAATAGTTTTAAAATTCCAATGAATTATTATATCCATCTGATATTCTAAATCATTGCAATGACAACTCTTACAAATAAGAAAAAACTATAAACTCAATCAAAACTCAAATGCATGCATCGAATATAAAACACACCAAGACCTGCAGCTGTTATGTGAGTCTTACAATGACATAAATACTATTGATATGGACTTATAACCTCAGTGAGTTTAAAATGGAAATCAGACACTATGGATGGCACGATTCATGTGTACTATCATAGCCTTTTCATATTACTTCAAGCAGATTTTCTTTTGTTTCCAATTATATCTGCTTTCTAATGTCCATCTCGAGATTTCAATGGCGACTCAACACCAATCAAGAATAAAGAAAGAACAAACAAAGGTCTAAAGGGCGCTATAGTTGTATTCAACTATCTCATGTTCGTTGTTTGATTCACATCCAATGGTATAGAAAATGTAAATCCAAACTCTACAACATTTTCCAGCAACCAAACTACCATGAGAAGATGGGAGTTCAACGCCATATTTAAGAAAGAACCTAAACGATGAATATGACAAGGTACAAGCTTATCAAAACACCGTATTCTTAACATCAATTTCTCACGGCTTAGACAGAATAAAGGTAATAGATAAAGGCTTGAAAACTTTCAAATTCTCCATTCAATAGGGAGGCCCATGAGGACTATACTCCACAGTAAATTATGTGCATGCAAGGAATAAAACATATTCTAAGGTTTGCAATTGATAAAACAGTAGCATATATCTATCAATTCACCAAATATTTCAGTTTAACAAATGCAAGGCCGCTGGAGAAACACAAAGGTGCATGAAATGCATACGAGTATCGGTAAGGGAGACCTACAGGATTATAAAGGAAATAAATAACGGCATAAACCGTGACCCCTTCAGCATCACAGCTTTGTGTTTCAAAGGAAAACATAGATTATCACTCTATGGAATAGTTCCAATTAACCAATCAGACATATATTTGGATTCCCATATGCTGGATATTAGCGCTACAATGTATGGAGGTCTATATATATTAGATCAAAACCTTCTATCCTCTACCCTCAACACTCTTCCCCTCTCCCTTTCCCCCTCCTAATTAATCTCTCTCTCTCTCTACCACTCCCTCTCTGAGGTCTCTCCCTCACTCACTCACTCACTCTATCTCAAGTCTCTCCCTCCTACCCCTTCTCCCTCTCTTAGGTCTTTCTCTCACTCACTCACTCCCTCTATCCCCCCTCCACCCTTAACCTAAACCCCTCAAGCCACCTGCACCCACTGCTCTCAGTACACCCACTCCCTCTATCTCTCTCCTTAACCCTAAACCCTTAACCCTAAACCCTCTACCCTCTACCCTTAACCCTCCTTCCTTTATCTCTCTCCCACTCCCTCTCTCTCTCTCTCAAGTCTCTCCCTCTCTCAACCATAAACCCTTAAACCTTCTATCCCCCTCAACATTCTTCCCTCCCCTTTCCCTCTCTCTCTCTCTCTCTCTCTCCCCTCTTCCCTCCCTCCTAATTCTTTCTCTATATATCTCTCTCCCTTTCCCTCTCTCCCTTCTCTCTCTCTCTCTCTCTCTTCCACCCTCCACCTCCTAATTACTCTTGGGTATATGTGTGCAAAAATTGGATAACGGATTTAGATCGGATATCCGATTTATAGCATCAAAATATTACATTTTAAAATGTTTTTCAAATTAGATATTATACACGAATTGGATATCCAAAACAAATTGGATATCTGATTTGTAGTACTTTGGCTTGGGCATTGCTATGGAGCAATGTACTGACAGCCAACCCAAAAAAAAAGTCAACTTGGGATTTTTGCATTTTTTGGCGAGTTCAAAATGCTACTTTTTTCATGTTGCCACTTTTTGGCCCATCATGATCCTGCACATACCTAGGTCTAAATCAGGTAGTTGTTATTGCTAAGGTGGATCACTCCTTTCTTCAAAGGCCATACACTTATGATTGGGTCAAGTGTTCTTTTCTTTAGAAAATTCCTATTGCCTTTTTGATAGGCTAATTATCATTTGATTAGATGGGTTATGAAGCACTTATTTCAAACAAATATCTTTATCAAAGAAGTATATTGGCATGAAATTAAATATGATATATATAAGATATATATCACTGTATCCAAATGCAAAGACACTGGAGAAAACACACATACTCAGCAAACAAGAGTCTACAAGACTGATATAAAAGAATATAAATAGCGACTTTAAGTAAAAACTAACAGTTGAATCAAGGCAAAAAACAAAGCATGCAGAGAGTGAAACTACTCGCAACCAATATACACCGCATGGAAGATCAAATGAATTTCACAAACTAAATAATTTTCCTTGAATTAATCAGCGTTCAAACACAATAATGAAAAGATTTCATTTATTTTAAATAAAATACATATTGAAGAATGAAGAACATGTTATTCCTATTCGAATCTCCCAAGAATCTGATGAAGAATTCAACAATTTCCAACCAAAACTTTTTCCAAAAACCAAAATACTGCAAAAGAAACTTTTTCCAGAAATATGCCATGCAAAAACTTTTCTCAAAACAACTACTGTGAATCCATAATTTTCACACACACAAAATCTTTTTAATTCCCTTTTTCCATTAACTCCCAATTAACAAACTTAACTCGAAGTCAGCATGCAATCAAATTGATCATTCAGTTCAAACTAAAATAGACACTCAAGATAACTTCTCTAAAACTTAAAGCCAAGCTCCAAGATATTTTCACATCTTCTGTTGAAACAACTATTCAATAATAATTACTTTTTCAAAAAATTTAAAATTGCACAATAAATAAATAAATATCTATTATGCAAAATTAACAATCACTTTTAAATAACTATATCTTGTTTGATTAATTAAATTAATCAAACCTTTCAAAACAACAATACAATTCAATTATTAAATTATCTACACATCAATATTTTAATTTAACATTTCGATAACATCAATTAATTCAAATAACTTATAAATACCCATTTAACTAATTAATCAATCAATTTCCATTCATGACGAAAACAAGAATGACATGATGGAACCAAATGACAATGATGGGTGACAAACGGATACTCGTTCAATGAAGAAACAATGGCTAAAGACGAACCTGACACTATCTTTGAAACAACATATTTCCATTGAGTTAGGGCACGCTCAGACTTGACAAGTAGGTGAAGACAATGCTCGTACCTACAAACTGCATAAAACAACACTGTAAAACATATCATCATAAATCAACAATAACATCGTGAAAGAGAGTCACAATGTAGTAGGGTACTCACGAGTGAGTTATGCTACACTGTCTCCTTCACCAAGACTAACCTACAATAATACAACATAAACAATATCAAAAACATCATCATAAACACAATAATGCTATGAAATAGCATAAAACCACAACACACGTAAAGTATATCACAATGTCACCACACATACATAATCAGATGATCACAATGTAACTAATGTATCATCAACACAATATAAAACCAACATAGTATGAGTGTCATAACTAAAATAATGTAGCATAGTATCAAAACCAACCAAAACAACTATCCACTGAATAGAAACAATTGAAGCAAAATGTTGCAACTAGAGGGACACTACAGTGCATGCTCCCATTCAAAGTAATATTAGTCCAAAAATCCTTGTCTCTAACACCTAGGACCTAAGTAGATTAGAATTTGATAGTGAAAGGAAATATTGGTACACAAAATGTTTCCTACATTAATTTATTAGGAGATAAATTTTCAAAATAAATTTGATCATATAGTTATAATAAATAAAATAAAACAAAATCATTTACCATACCGCAATGATGTATATTAGGAAAACTTTTCAGAAAAGAAAATTATCATTACAAAGAATAAACCAATTATATTATTAAGTAATAATATCAATTACAATATAATAAACATGCACATTCCCTTATAGGAGTATCACCAACATGTAAATCTAGAATCATATCAATAGCATAATGACACTTATAAAACACGCTATGCATACTCTATCACAAGAACCCAATAAATAAATGAAGCACAAATAGAAAACCATCCAATGGTTTTTAGAAAATTGTGTACCATTCCAAAAGAAGTATGGTGCCCAAACTTTCATGGTAGAAATTCTAATACCCCTCTTACAAAAAATAAATTATTCCTTACACATATTCATAGTTATCACAACTTTCATATTTGACCATCCAACTTAGGTGTCCCATTTGACTCCATTATTCATAAAAAAATGCTCTATGATATGTGTCAAACTACTCATGATGTGAGTGATTTATTTCATTACAATATCACACTTTCATACAACTGCCTCTCTTTTTTCGTCTCATTGCAACCGCGATCTATCATTCATCTTGATTTTATAATCATTGCAATTCCGGGTTATATCTATTGCCGGGTAGGGATGTAGTATATTGTTTGGAATGGACATTAAAATATTGCCAATTATTTACCAGGGAGGGTTATATCTATTGCCGGGCATAGAGATAAAAATTTCCTCTCTTTTTTCTTCTTAAAGTTTTACAGGAGGAACTAAAAAAGTTACATCTTCCTTTCGAGGAAGTATGGTAGATCAAACCTTTCCTCTTCAAGAAATTTTCTTATTTCCAGGAAGAAACAAGCATAGGAGGGTTTCATTCGTTTCCCCATCCTTTCCTCGAAGGAGGATGCAGTTGCATCTACTTATATGCAGGCCTTGATTAGTCCAATTCACCCCATTATTCCTCAAAACATACAAAGCGTTTGTGAGATTTCCTTAGGTTTGTATTTCAAACCCTATCCCTACATTTATGGCTTCTACATCTTTATCTCACCAACAAACAACTTTCTTTGGAATTGGACCTCCCAACAAAAGGAGAAAAGTAGAAGAATCTTCCAAAGTGTTTAATGTGTTCATCAACCACAGAGGCCTCGATGTCAAACTCACTCTGGCTACTCGACTTTACAACTCCCTTAAGGAGCTACATAGAAAGGCATTTCTTGATTCAGAAGAGAAGGAGCTTGGAGACTCATATCCTTCAACCATTCAGACTGCGATTAGATCTACTTCAGTGCATATCGCTATTTTTTCAAAAACATATGCACAGTCACCTTGGTGTCTAGATGAGTTGGTTCTTATGTTACAAAGTAAGGCCAAGATTATTCCTGTGTTCTACCAAGTGGAGTAGTGGGAACTCCACCGCATGGAAAAGGGAGTATATTTTGAGGCATTTCTTAAATATGAAGAGAAGGGCAGGTATCTGGACAAGATTGAGGAGTGGAAGGAAATGCTTCAACAAGTTTCATATACAACAGGCTACGAATTCAAAAATTCAGAGTAAGTTTTTTTCCCGTTTTCAATCTACTTTGCAACTTAGCTTCTATGTTTCCTTCTAGCAAAATAGGTTAAGTGTGATGACTAAAATTTCATTCTCATCAAATTCCCCTTTCTCTTGCAGTTATAGAGGATGCAAAAAACTTTGTTTCTACTGTGGAAAAAGAAGTATAAAGGACAAAACTTTTACATGTTGCCAAATATCTAGTCGGACTTCATAAGCTGGTAAAAGATTTTGAAAGGTGGTGCCTTAATGAGCTTGTTCAAGATTTTGAAAGCCAGTGTGGAATGAAGAAAACAACAAAAGAGAGAGCTAATGTCATTGCGATTTTTGATATGGGTGGGGTTGGGAAGACAACTCTCTCCAAAGAGTTGTTGAACCAAAAAAGATCAAAATATACTAGAGCAAGTTTTTTGTTTGATGTGTGGGAAGCCCGTGCTAGTGGTAAATTACCTTCGTTGAAAAGTAAACTCCTCAAAGATATCTTCTGTGAAGATCATAGTTTTCTAAGTAGTGAGGAAGGGGCAAGTTATCTTAGGGGTTATTTGGAAAGGAGCGGCTCTTTCAATTTCCTAACTGTTTTAGATGACATTGATCATGTGAAATAGTTAGATCATGCCCTATTAGTCATGGATGTGTTAAATAGTCTGGTAATAGTCTGGTAATTATTACAACCAGAAATGTAGGGGTTCTTGTAAATGGAGGAATTGACATTGATTATCATTTAAATGGATTGGATAGAGAAGATGGGAGAGAGTTGTTTTGTTTCCATGCTTTTGACTAACCACTTCCACTCAACAGATTTGAGGATCTAGTTCAGGACTTCGTGAACATGTGTGGAGGCTTACCTCTATCTATGATAGTTCTATGCCGACATGTTTCTCGTAGACCCTGGTGGTATTGGCAAGATGAATTGGAGAAGGTCAAGGATGTTGGAATATTTGATCCTGAGCAACAATGAGCAAATGCAATAAATTCCCAGTCAGATGAGATCCATTTTGGATCGTTCCCCCCTTTTTCTTTGTTAGGTATTTGTTGTCCCAATTAATATGATTTGGCAACAAATTAATTCTGGTAGGTGAATTTGAAAATGGGTGCTAGTTTTTGGAAAGGGCGTGTAAGACAAAAGAATAGAATGTTTTTTCTATAGGAGATAGTTAGTTTTTGCAGCAGCAAAACAAGGAGAAATGTTCAATAGAACACAGAACAACAAGAAGGGAATGTTCAGGAGTACCTGTAGGAGCAGAAGACATTGATAGAGAGCAATGCACCAGTGCTCTAGAATATCTCCAGCATGTAGCAGCACACAGAAAGCTCCAGTGCATCAAAATATGCATAATTTTTGTATAAAGGGAATACAGAGCCATAGCTATGATTTTTGTTTGTAATTTTTTTTTAATGTAATCTTTTTGTGAATGAATGAAATAGAAAATATTTTCATGCCTCCTTGTCTTATCTCCTTTGGGTTGTTGTGTGTGTTTTCATTCTTTTCCCACTTTAGTTGGGTTCTTTTCCCAACAAACTGGTATCAGAGCCCTAATTTTTTTGGGCATTTAGTTTTTAAATCCCTAAATTTGTTACTAAGCATGTAGTGACAAAACCCTTATTTTTGGGTATTTAGGAAAGCCCTAGTTTTCTGGGCAGTGAAGAAAATCCTTAGATTTCTTCTGGGTATTTGTAGTTTCCCCCATCTAGCAAAATGGGTGGAGGAGATAATAGGAGTTGGTAGCAGCCATCTATATTTGAAGGTAAAAATTATGACGTCTAGGCAAAGAAAATGAAAACCATTTTAGTAGCAAATGACTTATGGGAGTTAGTAGCAAATGGGTTCATAGATGTGACTGACCCAAATGCATTTACAACATTGAGCAATGCTCAAAAGAACCAATTGAAGGAGACAAGGAAAAATGATGTTAAATCCCTCAGTTTGATTGAGGTAGCCTTGACAAAGGCTATTTTTCCTCGAATAGCAACAACTAGTTATGCAAAAGAAGCATGGGAAATACTTCAAACCACCTGCAAAGGGACTGAGAAAGTTAGGTCAGTGAAACTCCAACTGCAAAGGAGAGAATTTGAGACCATGCAGATGAAGGACAACGAGTCCATTTTAGATTTTCATACAAGGGCTTCCACCTTGATTAACCAGTTGAGGATAAATGGAGAAACCATGGAAGAGTAGAAGATTGTGGAGAAGATTCTCATAAGTTTACCCACAAAATTTAACTTGGTGGTTATTGCCATAGAAGAGGAAAAGGACCTCTCAACATTTTCAGTTGATGAGTTAATGGGTTCACTTCAAACCCATGAGCAGTACCTAAATAGGTCTGCAAATTCTTTCCAGGAGCAAGCTTTCAAAACTCAAGAAAATGTAAGAGGTGGGGGAAGAGGAAGAAATGGCAGAGGAAGAGGTCAAAGAGGTAGAGGTAGAATAAAATACGGAAGAGGAGGCTCAAAAAATCAAGAGGAGGCCAACATCTCCCAATTAAACTTACAAAACACAAAGAAGAATAGTAACTCAAATTAGAGATCTGATAAGAGCAATGTGTAGTGCTACTACTATCACAAGTATGGTCACTATGCAAGTGAAAGTAGGAAGAAACAACATGACCAAGTAAAAATGCAAATGTGGCAAATGAGAACAAGGTTGAAAATGAAAAATAGTCACAAGTGTTCATTGCATACAATCTTGCAGAACAGGGCAGCGCTGAAGTTTGGTATTTGGACAATGGCTGTAGCAAACACATGAGTGGTATCAGAAATTTATTTTCCTCCATAGACAACAACATTAAGTCTAAAATCAAAATGGGAAATAATGAGAAGGTTCCAGTCATGGGCAAGCGCATAGTGTGCCTACAAACCAAGCATGGTGAAGAAAAACAAATACATGTCATCTTTTATGCCCCAGGCACGAAACACAATCTCTTGAATATTGGAAAAATGGTCCAAAATGGTTATAGAGTGCTAATGGAGAAAGAAGAATGCATCATCTATGACAAGGATGAAAGCAAGAGAGTTATGGAAGTGGTTCAAATGACAAAAAACTTAATGTTTCCCCTCAAAATGCAAATCTTAGCACAATAAAAAGGCTTGCAATAGTTAGCCTTAAAAACAGTCATGCAAGACACATCCAAGATTTGGCATTTGAGGTATGGGCATATAAGTTATTCTAGTTTAAATCTTTTAGCTAAAAAAGATATGGTTAGGGGCCTACCAGCAATTGTAGAGCCTGATGGAAAGTGTGAAGCATGCATCTGAGGTAAACAACATAGACAACCCTTTCAATCAAGGCATTCTAGGAGAGCAAGAGCACCATTAGAGCTGGTGCATTCAGATTTGTGTGGTCCCATGTAGACCCAAACTCTAGGTGGAAATTTTTATTTCATGACACTCATAGATTACTATAGTAGAAAAATCTAGGTGTGTTTTTTGAAGAAAAAATCAGATGCATTTTAGAAGTTCAAGGAGTTTAAGACCTTGGATGAAAAACAAAGTGGCCATCATATCAAAGTCCTCAGAACGGATAGACGGGGAGAGTATATCTCTCAAGGGTTTATGAACTTTTGCAAGTCTCAAGGTATTCAAAGACAACTCACAGCTTGATATACTCCACAGAAAAATGGAGTGGCTGAAAGAAAGAATAGAACCATCAAGGAGATGGCAACAAGCATGTTGAAGGCAAAAGGTTTGTCTAATGAATTTTGGGGTGATGTTGTAGCAACAACGGTCTACATTTTGAATAGGTGCCCCACAAAGGTCATCCATGATAGGATTCCATAAGAAGCATGGAAAAAATGAAAATGGAGTGTTGAGCATTTGAGAATATTTGGATGTGTGGCATATGCACTCGTGCCAAAAGAGAGAAGGAAAAAATTTGATGACAAAGGTGAAAAATGCATTTTCATAGGCTATAGTGAAGAATCCAAAGCCTACAAATTGTACAATCCCATCACCAAGAAAGTGGTGATTAGCAGGGACGTTGAATTCATTGAAAATGAGTCATTGGATGGAACGATGGACAACAACATGGATATTTATGTCTCAATACCCTTTGAGGATGAGGAAGTTGTAGAAGAAAGATGTGTCAGAACTTTATAGCAAGGTAACAGTTCGAAAAACAACAGCAACAACTTTGAAAACTTTCAACAGAACAGTTGCTCCAAAAAATTTCAATAGTGCAGATACTCAAGAAGTTTACAATAGTAGGGTATGTGCAGGATCATGATGGGCCAAAAAGTGGCAATATGATGGGTATGTGGCTGATGACTATTTTTTTACCCAAAATTAACGAAACAAAAAAGGGTTTTAAAAGGATATTCTCAGCTTTCCATCAATATAAATTATGCTTTATTTTGAATTTAATAAGTAATTATTATTCATTTTCTATTAAAATTATGACCAAATTCCTGATTGATAGGATGATTGAAAAACATCTATAGCTTCCAAATAGTATCACATTTTTAGAATCCAAACATCGCACATTCTATGCTTTGCATACTATAGGATTAAAAAAGAAAAATGAATTTCATGAAATTTTGACCAAGTTAAGGTGGTTAGACATGAAGTTTTTATATTTTTAAAAGTTGTAATAAAAATTCATAATTAATTATTTACTTGGAAAAAAATTACAAAAAAATATGCATCACATCGCATACGAGTCCTCTACTTATATCTAAAAATATTATAAAAAAATATTATCATTTTATTGTGGTTAGGGTGGTCAGATTGACCTACTTATTTTTCCCCTGAAATTTAAGTACTACATTGAAATTTCAAATTTTTACCAAATAGATTTTAAAAAAACCTAGTAGTTTAGAAACTACATTCAATTTTCTATAGATTCTATTCTACATATTTTTGAAATAATATAGATAACTTATTCAAATTTTTACATCAAGTTGCCTAACTCTGATTTTTCTAAATTTTTTGCCACTTAAGGGCCTTCTTTTTCCATGATGATCCTGCACATACCCAATAGTCTTCTTCATCAATCCAACAGTTAAGCGACTCTAGAAATTCTGATCCTACACTTGCATCATTGATGCCACAGAAGACTAGAAGCATGAGGGAAATTTATGATAGCGTAAGGTATGATAATTTTGATGAGAATTCAAATTTTGCTATGTTTTCTTATAGTGATCCAATGTACTTTAAGGAAGCTGTGAAGGAAGAAAAATGGTGTAAGGCCATGGATGAAGAGATGGATGCTATAGTGAAAAACAAGACATGGGAGCTCACTAATTTACCCAAAGGGAAATCAACCATTGGAGTTAAGTGGGTCTATAAGACCAAATGGATTGTTGATGGAAGGTTGAGAGGCATAAAGCAAGGATGGTTGTTAAGGGTTACAAACAACAGCCTAGAAGAGACTATGATGAAACATATGCACTAGTTGCAAGGCTGGAAACTGTGCGGGAAGTTCTAGCAATTGTAGCCCAACACGAATGGAAAGTACTTCAAATGGATGTGAAATCAGCCTTCTTGAATGGAGTGTTGAAAGAAGAGGTGTATGTGTAGCAACCACCTAGCTATGAAGTTCCAGGGAAAGAAGACAAGGTCTACAAGCCCCAAAAAGCTCTTTATGGGTTGAAGCAAGCACCACGGGCATGGTATAGTAGAATTGATTCGTACCTTCTGAGCAATTGCTTCAACAAAAGTGGTAGTGAGCCCACACTCTACATCAAGGCAGCCAATGGTGAGATTCTTATTATTTTTTTGTATGTAGATGATTTAATTTTTATAAGAAATAGTAATCTTTTCATTGTTGATTTCAAAGAGGCAATGAAAAATGAGTTTGAAATGACAGACCTAGGTTTGCTAAAATATTTCTTAGGCATAGAGGTCCAACAAATAGATCATGGCATCTTTATTTCATAAACAAGTTATGCTAAAAAAATCTTGAAGAGATTTAGAATGTTGGACAACAAACCAGTCCCAACCCCAACAACTATAACTCTAAAATTAAGCAAAGAGGACAACAGCAGTGATGTTAACCCAACCCTCTTCAAGAGCATGGTTAGAAGCCTCATGTATTTGACAACAACAAGACCCGATTTGATGTACGCAGTAAGCCTACTTTCTAGGTTCATGGAGCAACCTAAGGACACATACTAGCAAGTAGGAAAAATAATTCGAAGGTATGTCAATGGTACAAAAGGCTACGACATTATGTATACCGCCTTTAATGAGTTTCAGCTAGTTGGGTACACAAATAGTGATTGGGTAGGAAATATAGATGAAAGGAAGAGCACATCCGGATATTTTTTCTACATAGGTTTAGGGGAAATATCATGGGCATCAAAGAAGCAGCCCATAGTTTCTCCATAGCCAAAGTGGAGTACATAGCAGCAAATGCAACAACATGTCAGGCTATTTGGCTTAGAAGAATCCTTGCAGATTTGAATGAGTAGGAAAAAGATGGTACAACCATATTTTGTGATAATGTGTCTTCTATTGCATTGAATAAGAATCTCATCTTTCATGGATGAAGCAAGCACATCAAAATCCGCTACCATTTCATAAGGGAGTTGGTGGAGCATGGAGAGATTCAACTACAGTACTGCAAATCTGAGCAACAGCAGACTGATATTTTCAGAAAGGAATTGTCAAAAGACTCCTTTGAACGCATAAGAGATAGGCTTGGTATGATGGAATGCGCCAGAACTTTAGTTCTGGAAAACTTAGAAAAATGTGGATGTGCCATAACTTCAGTTCTAGAAAACTCAGACAAGCGTGGATGCACCAGAACTTCAGTTCAAAACAACACCAAAAATTAGAACAAGTGCAAATAGGTTTGCTTTGGAAACTTTCCTCTGGTGCTTTGGAACTTTTGGTCCATTGCTCTGAAATTTTTGCAGAGTGATGAAAAACAAGAACTTTTGTGCCAAAAACTTTGCTCCGGAAGTTTTGTGACAGAATTTTTAAATGATGATGAAAAGCAAAAGGGATCAAGATTAAGGGGGAGTGTTGGAATATTTAATCTTGAGCAGCAACAAGAAAATGCAATAAATGCCCAGTCAGATGAGATCCATTTTGGATCGTTCCCCCTTTTTATTTGTCAGGTATTTGCTGTCCCAATTAATGTGCTTTGGCAATAAATTAATTCTGGTAGGTGAATTTGAAAATGAGTACCAATTTTTGGAAAGGGCATGTAAGACAAAAAAAATAGAATGTTTTTTCTATAGGAGATAGTTAGTTTTTGCAGTAGCAAAACAAGGAGGAATGTTCAGAAGAACACATAACAACAAGAAGGGAATGTTTAGGAGAACCTGCAGCAGTAGAAGACATTGACAGAAAGTAGTGCACCAATGCTTTGGAATATCTTCAACATGCAGCAGCACACAGAAAGCTCCAGTGCACCAGAATATGTGTAGGTTTTGTATAAAGGGAATACAGAGCCATAGCTTTGAGATTTGTTTGTAATCTTTTTGTGAATGAATGAAATAGAAAATATTATTGTCTACTTGTCTCCCTTGGGTTGCTATGCACGTGTTTTCATTCTTTTCCCAATTTAGTTGGGTTTTTTTCCCAACAAAGGAGACTCTTCCCAGAGATATAAAGTAGAGATTGAAGATAAACATTGATACATTAGATAATGTAGAAAAATATATTTTCATGAATATAGCTTGCTTTTTCATTGGAAAATCTATCACCAAGGACATGAAAATATGTAAGGGATCTGGATGGAGAGCTCGTCATGCTTTGGAGACACTGAAAGAGAAATGTATTGTTGAGGAAGTTAAAGTAACACATTTGAATAGGCTAGAATATTAGTGTGAATCTAGCACAGACGGGTCTACTTTGAGAATGCATAATCACCTTTGGGATTTGGGAAGAGAAATGGTAGATGAACTAAGCCATCCTCGTCATGTGTGGCATCCCCAGGATCTTAAATATTTGGTATGGTTTCCCTTCCACTGTATTTTCGTTTTTTATTGATATTTAAATTCTAAAATTCCTACTACTACACAAATGTAAGTTGCATTCTATGAATGCAGTAATCAAAGGGATTCTGAAAAATATTGGCACAAACCAAAGGCATGTGTTTCCATTCCTTTGTGGAAAAATCCATGGGCTGTGAAATTACATATTTTTTAGGTGAACAAGAAGATAGTTCTGATAGTTCTCTGATATGGCTTCAACTTGGCATACAGCAAATTCACCACCAACAATTCACCAATGGAAAATTCTGCCAACAATTCACTGTGGGAAAATTCACCACCATGACAATTCACCACATGAAAAATTAATTGCATGAATTTTTGGCGGTTAATTTTCCATGGCAGTGAATTGCTAGTGGTAGTGAAATTTCCTGTGGTGAATTGTTGATGGTGAATTTTCCATTAGTGAATTGTTGGCGGTGAATTTTCCTAGAGCCCTTCAACTTGAGTACTTGAGTTACCGTCCACTTGACCTTTATTCAGCTATAAATTCAAGCATTTGTTCATGGATTCCTCTTCAAAACTTGTAGTGTTTAAGAATCAACAATGGGTGTTTCCGAAGATTGTGGTAGAGCGATGTGCAGGTATTTGTTCTTCACCATCAAAAATTAAGTCTTCATTAATGGTATACTAGATGTGCATTATGTTATGGTAGTTTCCTAACTATTGTTTACACCTGAAATTTTGAAATAAGTTTCTTTTGAATAACACATACCTTCCCATTTAAAAGAACTGCAGATTCATGACACCTTTCTAGAAGAGTTTCCAAATTTGTTAGGAAAATTAAATAACATGGAAAAATTAGTTTTACATGTTGATGACATCCAAAAAGACATTTGGTCTTTATTTAAATCTCTCATAATGGATCTCCGTAGTTTAAAGATGATGGACTCGGTATTAATTGGGGACCAACTTACAATGATACTGCAAGGGGATACTTTTAAATCCTTAGTTATCTATAATTTCAAACGACAGTGGGAGGGGGAAGTGGCTTTGAATAATGAGGGGACAACAATGAGTAACGTATAAGATCTAGAGATTAAAGGCTATAGACTTGTTACAAAGCTTTTCATTAATGGAAATCGCCGTGAATGCCTACAATCTCTCAAAATATCTGAAATGAATAATCTTATTGAAGCGGATTTAGTAAGCATAAAGACATTGAAATGTCTTGGGATTACCGGCTATGAAAAATTCAAAAGATTGTCAGCAACACCCGATCTTAGCAAGCTTTTAGAATTAAACATTAGCAAATGTCTAGAGCTTGAGGAGCTAGGGCTAGCACATTTGAGTTGCTTGGAAAAATATATCATTGTAAATTGTAATCATTTGAAAAGTGTGCCAGAAATCTCTAATCTTGCAAAGCTTGTTGAATTGAGAATTTTTTGTTGTGATATGTTAGAGCTTGAGGAGTTAAGGCTTGCACATCTGAGCTGCTTGGAGGATATTTTGATCGGCTCTTGTAAGAAGCTATAGAACATTGTACTGCCAACAACACTCTTTCATCTATGTGTGCACAATTGCAAAGAGTGGTAGGAGCTAGTGATCTTACAAAGCTTAAACAACTGCTTATTAAATAGTGCCTTGTGCTCGAGGAGTTGCCAATTTTTGCCAGAGTGAGCTGCTTGGATGTCATTGTGATCGACTCTTGTGAGAAGCTACAGAACTTAACAGGTATTGAAGAGTTGTGCGGATTAGAATGGATGAAACTTTACTATTGCATCAATGCAGTAATACGAAACTGCATTCATAAGTTGAAGGTAATGATTTCAATACTCCTTTTTGATAGGCAATCATAAATGTCATTTTTAAAGTAAGTGTTCTTTTATTTCATTATTCTATTTCATTATTCACCTTTATTCTCACATAATATTCTATATTTTCGTAAGTAATGTTCCAAGTGATGTGTAAATGAAAATAATTTACCGTGGATGAACAGATAGTATTTGTCTTTTATTTCAGAGTGTGTCATCAGGGAGAATGCACATGATTGAAAGAGTAGTAGATGGAGAAAATTCAAGTTTAAACAAAAATCTATTTTGTGACGCTAATATTGACGTCGATGCAATCATTGAAATTGGCAGTGAGAATATTGTTTCCATGTGGTTAGGATGTAGTTTTGTGGTTGATAGATCTACTTCCTTAGAGGATATAAATCAATGCATTGACGATAGTGTTGGCCTCCTATAATGATTCAATAACTAAGCCTTCACAGCTATTATTCAGAGATTGGGCATCTAAACTGAACAACTATCTCAATCATCATGAATGTGCAATTAACTTGTCAACCCAGGGACGTAAAATTGA